>QAOA01006962.1:140732-154941 GCA_003255065.1 Cercis canadensis
TTTTTTTTCCAAGAAAATAGGGAAAGAGAACCAATATTAAAAGTGGAAGAGCAGAAGATAAAAATTCATCACTTTTTCTTCCACCACAATCATCTTGCAAATTGAGTTTACAATATATACGATACAATGTTTTCACTTTTTTTGAGAGATTGTTAAAACATCTCACTTGTCATTTTCTAAGTGGCATCTATTATAATGCTATTTATGCCAATGAAAATAAGCTGTTAGGGGCATGAGCTAGCTTCTCAGATATCCTAAAAGAAGCAACTAGAGTGTACTTTCGGGAAAAACGAAATGGAAGGAATACATAGGAGATAAATAATAAAAATCAATTATTCATCAAAGCGTTTATTGAACAGTGTTTAGATTCGCTTTAGAAAAATAGATTATGTAAAGAATTGATCTTGAGTAAAATCGATTATGGAAGAATTATTGTGAGAAAATAAATTTTACGTTTGAATATGCTATTCCAGAAGAGGTTTTATGATAATTAAATTTTGTTTGAATGGTAAAGAAAATCACTTTTTAGATGTCAAATTACCAAAAAATGCATAGAGTGGTTTTAAATATTATTTGTTGGATATTACTTTTAAGGTAAACTAGTAAAAGCACACACAAAAACGCTGTTTGGTATGATCAAAATCTCCAAATTGGAGCTTATGTGGAAAGCTGTTAATGTGCATTGGACTTTGGTGTCCAAACCTGAGTTTTCAGTCTTCAAACAGCTTTTACTCTTGAAAAAGCTGTTGAGTAAGCTTCAAAAGCTTATCCAAACATAAAAGGATCCATTCTTGCAATTTATAATTTATTCTAATGGCTCCACTTCTTTCATTTTCATGCCTACTAATTGTACATTCAAAACCAATCAAAACTTAAATATAAAATATATGATGATTGTACTTATCATAAAAGTTGTTGGAGATTTATAAAAACACACTAGTTTGTAACTATACATGTGTTATTGTGTGTGAGAAATATGAAGAGGTGTGTCTTTTCAAGTGAATGGATGTGTCTATTTAAAGGAAGAGATGTATCCCATGCCTTTTTATGATAAATAGATCTTATGCCTTTTCATGATGAAGAGTCATGTTTTAAACAATCATATCCCTTTTGAAAGGATGCGATTTCTTTTACAAATAAAGGATACACGAATCCAAAAATAGTTATTATAAACACAAAATTCACTTCCATTAATTTCAATATATCTCTAATTGTTCGAAAGTGTTATTGAGGATAGATTTCCAGAATTTCTGACTCTAAATTTTTGGTTGACTAGATAAAATCCTAAAGGCGGTTTGCTTTAACCCTATACAGCTAATTAATTAGGGACAAATATCATCTTAAGGCCAATGTATACTTACATAAGTTTTAAGCACATATTATTTCCTATTCTGTCTCTGATTGTTCTCTTCTCTGCTTTTCTGACTACGCAACAAAACTCAAATTCCAATGACTTTTTGCTTAAACACGAAGACGTTCCTTCATTTACGCAGCATTAATTATGTATGAAGAACGTGAAAGAACTTGTTCCATCCGTTCATGCATGTGGGTGGCGTAAGACGTATTAAAGACTTCAAGCATATATGTGGTTGTGACTTTTTTTTCTTTTGTCCATCAAAATTTCCAACTTTATAGTTATAGAATATATCCTTCTCATTCTCGGCATAAACAAAGGCAGGGTTGTCTTGGTCTGAGAAGTCCAAGCAACAGCCTTGCCTTTGTCACTCCTAGAGGGCAGCCTAAATGCTGGAGATGAATGCCTACAATCGTCTAACATCTATCATACAAAATAGTCATTAATTCATCATAAATTAATAACATAGCAAACCCTAAATCCTAAACCCCAAAATCTCTAACCTTAAATCCTAAAACACAAGTCATAAATCCTAAACCTTAAATCAACACCTTAAACCTTAAATCTCAAACCCTTAAACCGTAATCATAAACCCTTGACCCCTAAACCCCAAATCAACAAACACTTACACTAAACCCAAAACCTTAAATCAACAATCCTTAACCCCTAAACCCTAAACTCATAAATCAAAAAACCCTAAATCTCAAATCCTAAACCCTATTATCATCCATTAAGTTAAGTAGTTGAATGTCCACATCATTATTGCATGCTCAAGGCTATAGTAACAAACCATTTTCATTGGTATAAAATTATAGAGAAAGTGGAAAAGTGGACAACCGAAAAGTCCTTGGAGTAACTCCAAGTGACCTTTACCAACAGTACAAGAAAAAAAGGGGGTTTTTTCGCGGACAAAGTTCATGAGAAATGGACAAATATTCCGTGATAAACACGTTAGTCAGGGAATTTCTCAAAGAGAACAAGGCGAAAGAAAAATAGTCATGATAAAATGGATTTCTCAGTGATTTTCTTATGGATAACTTGTGTAATGCATGAGAACCTCTCACGTATGACTCGTGGATGTTCTCACAGACAATGTCCATGAGAAACTGTGTCGAAACAGTTTTCGTGAGAATTTCCTTTTTTTTTCTCAAAAATGTCTAATTTTTTTCTTAAACAATTAATTATTAATTTCAATGAAAGGCATTATATGTAAAAATCACTAAATTTTATTAATCAAAATGTAATTACAATAAAAAAGTGTTATACAATGAAGAAGAAAAAAAGTACACTACAATTTCCTAAACCTTAACCTCTGATGTCATTGTCTCCCAAGTCCTCGGCTAAATCATCATTGTCGTTAGCCGGGGGCTCATGTGCTGCATCGGATGGCGTACCCTAAAAAATAATAAACTTTAAATTGTTATTAATGTGAAATAATAAACTTTAAACCCTAAAAGAATATTAGAACTAGGTATTAGAATTAACTTACTCATTCTTCTCGTATGGCCAGATCCATATCCGACCATCAGCCGCTCGGTAGCTGAGCGATGGTGATTCTGAAATCGTCGAAGTGGCATGCACCAATCCTCTAGCAGTTGACAATTTGGATTCCGGGGTAGGGGCTCTTGAGTATCCCTCATGCGTCGCACTACATAACAGTGTGCGCACCAACCCAAGGGTCAGCATAAACAAAGGCAAGGTTGTCTTGGTCTAAGAAGTCTGAGCAACAACCTTGCCTTTGTCACTCTTGGAGGGCAGCTCAGATGCTGGAGATAAACGCCTATGATCGTCTGACATCTGTCATACAAAATAGTCATTAATTCATCATAAATTAATAACACAATAAACCCTAAATCCTAAACCCCAAAATTTGTAACCTTAAATCCTAAATCACTAACCCTTAAACCCTAATCATAAACCCTTGACCCCTAAACCATGCCCCTAAACCCCAAAATAACAAACACTTACACTAAACCCAAAACCCTAAATCAACAACCCTTAACCCCTAAACCCTAAACTCCTAAATCAAAAAACCCTAAATCCCAAATCCTAAACCCTATTATCATCCATTAAGTTAAGTAGTTGAATGTCCACATCATTAATGCATGATTAAGGCTATAAACCCACCCCCTCCTTCTTCTCCCTTCCTTCTGTTTCATCCATGCTTAATATCATTTTGCAAAACAAAAGTTTGATGCCTACCTACAGTACCACCATGCATTACAAAGTTTCTCTTATCTTTCGTTCTCTTTGTGTTATGCGCATGTTGTGCATTGTTTGTACAATGTTCGAGTACTATTTATGCAATGTCTGTGTAATTCATGAGCAAAATTCTAGAAAATGTACAAAATTTAAATTTCTTTTATTTATATATTGCTCCATTGCATATAATTGTTGGATCTGCCACTACTTTTGATCCTCCAACACCACCTCTTCAATTGGATCATGATCATTTTAAATTGGCCCTCCAATGGTCACCTTCCTTTTGCCTCTCAAGCTAGCCAGGCAAACAATCTGTCGCCTAGACGGTTCACCATCCATGGTTTTTTGGCCACAGAAAAATGGTATGAGGCTACCACCTTGTCCAAATCACCACTTGGTTCGGCAATGGTGAGTGCTTGATTTTAAGGAATTCCTTGAAAATAGAATTTTATTTTTTTCATTACTCCTAACATATATATGTCGTAGTATCTAAAGAACCAAGGAGATCTCCGAGCATTGTGACCCCAACTGAAACATGCAAACAACTAGATAGCTGCCTTGTTATTTTTGAATTTTAAAGAATTCCTTGAAAATAGAATTATTTTTTTCATTATTCCTAACATATATATGTGGTAGTATCTAGAGAACCAAGGAGATCTCCGAGCATTGTGACCCCAACTGAAACATGCAAACAACTAGACAGCTGCCTTGTTATTTTTGAATTTTAAAGAATTCCTTGAAAATAGAATTTTTTTTTTCATTATTCCTAACATATATATGTGGTAGTATCTAGAGAACCAAGGAGATCTCCGAGCATTGTGACCCCAACTGAAACATGCAAACAACTAGACAGCTGCCTTGTTATTTTTGAATTTTAAAGAATTCCTTGAAAATAGATTTTTTTTTTTCATTACTCCTAACATATATATGTTGTAGTATCTAAAGAACCAAGGAGATCTCCAAGCATTGTGACCCTAACTGAAACATGCAAACAACTAGACAGCTGCCTTGTTATTTTTGAACTATCAGTGGGTGAAGCATGGGAGCTGCGATCTGCAACACAATTTCCAGCACCCACGTATTTCCCACATGCAATCAAACTTGCAAGGACATATGATGTAATTTCTTTTATTAGTTGCATCTTGCTTCATATATAAACCTCTATTGATGCTTCTCTTTTATTTGTATTGCGCCCATAGTTTTCCTAGAATTACCCTCATATATATAGTAGAAAACTAAAAGCCAAATGAGAAATTAATTTCTTATCTATAAATTATGTCATGCATTGTTTGTACAAAGATCGACTATTATTCGTGCAAACTTTGTGCAATTCATAATTGGAATTCTAGAAAATATACAAAATTTAAATTTTCTTCATCCATACTGATAAAAAATGTGAGATCAAATGACACATAAATAAATAAATAAAAAGCCAAATTATCTAAGAGTGCTACTTACCATATATAAATATGTTACGGTGTGTGTATTAACAGCACTCATGATAAATAGATCTTATGCCTATTCATGATGAAGAGTCATGTTTTAATCAATCATATCCCTTTTGAAAGGATGTGATTTCTTTTCCAAATAAAGGAACCAAGAATCCAAAAATAATTATTATAAACACAAAATTTACTTCTTCTATTAATTTCAAAATATCTCTAATTGTTCAAAAGTGTTATTGAGGACAGATTTACAGAATTGCTGACTCTAAATTTCTGGGTGATTAGATAAATCCTAGAGGCGGTTTGCTTTACTCCTATAAAGCTAATTAGGGACACATCATCTTAAAGCCAATGTATAATTGCATAAGTTTTAAGCACATAATCTTTTCTATTCTGTCTCTGATTGTTCTCTTATGCTTTTCTGACTTTTAACTTCACCTTTTATTTCTGGAAATTGTTTTTCTAACAGAAGTCATTATACCAAGAAAATATAGTATTTTTGTGGGTCATAATTAGTATATTCTTCAATCTAAATTTTTTCTAGAGAAAGATTTAAGCGAGAGGTTTGCGTTACATTGTAAGAGAGAGGTAGCTCCCTTATTAGACAAAGATATAAAGACTGGGCGTTTATTCTTTACATATATATATTTTCCATATATATGTAGTGCCTGTTTGTTCATGCAGTGAGATTTCTTCTACTAGGAGAACCGCTTATGTGAAAAGTACTTTTGTAAGAATGATGGCTATAGTTATAGAGAGCAATCTTAGGTAGTTTCTAATTTAATTTCCTGCTTTCTAACAAAAGTTCCAAATACCTGTTTTTCATTCACATTAAAAAAAACAAAAAAAAAAATCCTGTTTTTGTTATCACTTAAAAATAATTATATTTTCTGCTTAAACACCATCAAGAGTGCCAAAAGCACTTTTAAATTGTATAGAGGCTTGGCCAAACACCCTCCTCCGCATTAACAAATTGTGTTTTCTTTTTTCCCTGAAAGGAGATAAGCATATCTTACTTCTTCAATTGATTTTATTTCAGTAAATTTTGATATCTTTCATCATGAAAAAGAAAAGGATCAAATAGAAAGAAAATAAAATAATCCTAAAATCACTAATGACTTGATAAAATAGAATTTTATGATCATTCTATAAAATTTCTCACTAATCTTAATTAAAGAAAATTCAGATAAAATCAACTAAATTTAAATTTATTTGACTATCACATTAGTCATTACTCGATAAATAAATATGAGATGAACCAAATCTAGAATCTGAAAAAAAAAAAAAAAGCACACATTTAAACTAAAATCATCCATATTACACACTATTAAAATGAATTTGAATGAACACACATGGGCTTACCTCAGATAGATAAATTTTTTTCCCAATTCAGCAGTTTACATTTTAGAAACTTTTAGTCATTAAAAATCTTGAATTCCTAAATTGAAAAACTAATGTATTTATACAACTATAAGTTAATTAATTATATATCTTGTATCCCCTTGTCCGTGTTAGGCATAATGCTTTCTGACGGGTCAATTTGGTACAACTCTGGTTTACTCATTTTTAGTACCAAGAAAGAAAGCATATATATCTTGTTGACCAATATACTTTTAAAACGTTCGTTGCCCTATTTATAAAAGTGCATGCTTCTAATAGAAGATATCAATTCTCCTTCTACTTGTTCTTCTTTTTCTTTATCCTCTTTCTTGTACAATAAATTGATATATATATATATATATATATATATATATATATTTTTTTTTCATAGGGCAAGGTACCAGGTAAAGGGGAGGGGAGTTGATGACGGAAATAAAACTCATGACATCAAACTCTCTAGTTTCTAAGATTAGAGGAGATGTCACTAATATTATAGACTCGCAGGGCATTGACAAATTGATACATAATTTTATTATTGTAAATTATATTATAAACTAAAGCATTCTATATTCTTATTTGAATATTTTTTATTATTTTGTTTCGTACCTTAGAAAAAGTGATTTGTTATTGTCCTAACAAGAAAACTCATGAACAGAGACAATAATTACTTTGAACACAAACGTTATCGTGAGAGCAGCAAAACAAAAGGGGCTTGTGGCTTATGAGTTAGTTGTTGTGACTTGTGATGGGCTGTGGCTTGGGTTCCACGGTAAAGAAGTCTTAACAACTTTTATGTTTAGACAATTTGAACTTTTTTTTCTTTTTAATCTTGTATATAAAATGAACTTTTAGACAATTTGAAAATTTATAGAAACTTGTAGATTTAATTTAATCTTTATTAAAGATCTCTATAATTTTAATAACTTTAATTAAACTTAGACACTGCTAAAGCGTGCAGATGACTTTGTACTATTCTCATCCATGACTATTAACAAAATTGCATAACTTGCATAAAGACCATGAAGCCCTTGATGATTAATGCTGATATATATCTTTCTTTTTTTCGAGAATCTTAGAACATAGTTGCATTACAAAGTTATTCACTCTCTCTCTCTTACTAATTTATTTCTTTCTAAGAAAACCAATCACTGACTTGAGACCGTTGGTGGTTTTCTCTTTTCATTGCAGGCCTTAAAAGAACTAATTTGCAACATAGATCGGGTTTTAAATTTGAGATGTGGTAGAAGATAATTTGGGTGGGATAGGGGCATAGGAAGATAAACTATCCTATTCTGCAGTTTTTAATTAAATTAAAAAAATCAGAGACAATTGATTTATCTTTTCTTGTTTGATAAAGGTTAAAATATGTTTTAAGTCTCTATAGTTTTACTCAAATTTTTAATATAGTCTGTATAGTATTTTTTTTTTTTTTAATCGATTGAGGTCATTTAATTTTCAATTTGATCTAATTTTTGGGTCATTTGTTTTAACCACATTTATAACACTACAAGTTATGATTTGAAGGTTTCTTTGCCACGTTGGCACCACATTAAATAAAGTTATTGTTACATAGCCAAGACCTTAGCCTCATCATCACTAGACTCTCAGTGTTATAATTTAGGTTAGCGGCATGAACCCAATTAGAATAAATTGAAAATTTTGAAGACCCCAAAATACTATATAAATCTGATTAAAAATTGAGTCAAACTATAACTAAGGACGTTGAACACATTTTAAACTTTAATAAAAAAAAAACTAATTAAAGCACTTATTCGAGGAAAAGACTTGAAGGGATAACGAATAAAGAATGGAAGAGTTTGAGACGTCAACAATAAGCCCGATTGATTTGTTTATGTTTGGATCTGGGGCTCAATTTCCAACTATAAGTATAAAGATTCTGGCATATCATCTTAGTGCTTGGCAAATTTAGAAATAAATGGTATGCAATATGCATGTGAATGACACAACAACTTTAAATCCTCATCTGTGTGTTAATGCTGTAATATCAATCTGCCAATGTCATTCAAACCCATGATCTAGCTTTCTTGTGCAAAGTTACATCAGATATTGTATTTAATCTCTTTTCCCATTCTTTTAATAGTTACTAGTTGGTCTTGGAGATTGATTTAATGTTAGAAGTCTAACAGGTTAACAATCTAAATTGAAATACCTATTAATAGTAAATACTTTATGAATAATGCAAGATATTTTATTAAACATTCAAATATTAGTATTTTAAATATAAAAATAATGACTTATTGATATATAATTTCAAATCAAATATGTGTGAATTTTTTCATTATTCATGACAGTATAATCATTCACATTAACCAACATCAAGGAGAATTTGAACGAAGGCACAAATTAGCTATGTGGGTTAGGTTTTGTGGAAATTTGGTTATGGATATTACGTTCAAATTATGGTAATGAGTTAATGATATATCTAAATGAAAAACGAGAAGAATAGGAAATTTTGAATATTGTATAAAATAAAATGCTCTACAGCGCAAATAAAATTTCTCATAACCTATAAGTGGGTAAATCATATTACTATACAATCAACAGATATTCTATATATAATATTATTCCAAAATACTTAACTTATCTAATAAGATAAAAATTACTACTAACTTTAAGTGTTTATAATAGTAGTGCATTAGTGAAGTTTAAAGACAATATATGGTTTGGGTGTGTGTCTTAAATAGTATGTAAATTAAAATAAAAGATTACAATCTCTAGTAGTTAAACAATATAGTGTACTACTTGTGTAGTGTGCATAAGAACCTACTTAAATGTTATTGAATGAATACAACAATATCATTGTATCTATATATTCACTACGCAACAAAACTCAAATTCCAATGACTTTTTGCTTAAACACGAAGACGTTCCTTCATTTACGCAGCATTGATTATGTATGAAGAACGTGAAAGAACTTGTTCCATCCGTTCATGCATGTGGGTGGCGTAGGACGTATTAAAGACTTCATCATGTATGTGGTTGTGACTTTTTTTTTGTCCATCAAAATTTCCAACTTTATAGTTATAGAATATATCCTTCTCATTCGTCAGCTTCATTTTTTTTTTATAGTAATTTCATTAGCTTCATGTTGTATATTGTTAGTCTAAGGTATTACAACCTTAATGATATTTGATGATAATAATTATGTCATCGCGTCACCACCAACAGGGTTTCGCAGCCCAGTTGCTCTGGCCTCTCCCAAAAGGAGAGTTCCTGTGCTCCAGACTAACCTCGGTCAATCTCATTCTGCGACCTGACATCCTCATCTCCTATATGTGCATAGGAAAATAATGTGCGATTATCTTTTGCTGATGTTAACCAGCCAAAAAGTTATATCCCTAACAACCTTTTCCCTTAGTTCATATTAGCCAAAAAAAAAAAAAATCTACACTAGAGGCATGATAATCCTTCAGTGAAATATGGAAGCATTACACGGTTTAATACTATTCAGTTGGCTTTGATACATCTATTCATCCCTAGAGATGGTAGAAACTGGCGAGCATATAATGTGGGATTAAATGCATAATATAAGTTCAATGTTTACAACAACCAATTTTAAAGGTTTAGGCTGGATGATTTCTTTGGCTCTGGCATGAATATCCTGCCTTTGAATAGACTACGGAGGTGGATTAGCTGAGATGGAGACTAATTATATGAGCCTAGAGTTGCATTAAAGGGAAATAAGGATAAATCCAGGGGAAAATATTCATGTGGCCGAAAGCACCAATTTGAGCCACTTGACATCATAACAAAAACCACCCACATGCATTCCAACCATCTTAGCCGTTAGCCATGTCTTTAAACCTTTTCTTCTTTTTTAATCCTGATCCTCAGGCACTTTACCTAGATCTCGTAACTTCTTCATTGTTTCCGTGTTCTCTGCAACTAACAAAAACCAGAATCAAAGTTTGTGCTTTTTCTTTTAAATATTATTTAATTTTTGGCATCTACCAACGCTTCTAAGTTCAATTATTCTCTTTCTCTATCTCTTCAACATCTTTTCTCCACTATAAATACCAAGCCTAGCACGTTTCTTTATATCCATTCATTCAAATATATCACTCATCAACAAGCTTCCCAAGCAAAATGGCAAGTATTAGGAACATCAACAGTGTTCTGGCTTTTCTAGGTATCCATGTTTTTGTTGCCCTAGTTTGTGAAGCTAGGGTTCTCACAAACACACCTGGATTTGTTCAAACCAAGGGCACAGAATTTGTGCTAAATGGTTCTCCATTTTTGTTCAATGGTTTTAACTCGTATTGGATGATGCATGTTGCCACTGATCCAAAGCAAAGAAATAAAGTTTCCAATGTATTTCGTGAGGCATCAGCTGCTGGTCTTACTGTTTGTCGTACATGGGCATTCAGTGATGGTGGATATCAAGCTCTACAAATATCGCCCGCTGTATATGACGAGCATGTGTTCCAGGTTTGATCTTTTGGTTCCATACATAACTTCTTGCTACATTATTGATGTCAAGTTTGATCTCCCTTGTAACATAAATCATTTGGATGCTTCAGATTAATATATAACTGCTCCTAGTCATGCGATATTATTTAAGAATATTCTTGTACATTTTTAATTCAATTTTGTCCATTTGTTAATTGAGTTCTTACAAAGTTTCAAATTTTCAATCAGGTCCAATTTTAAATGAGTTGTAACAAAAAACTAAAAGGGTGCTCACGTGGCACACAGGATATAACTCTTTGACATACTATATTTAACTTTTTTGTACAATTGAAGTCATTCCTATTATCAATACAATTGAAGTATACATATTAAGTTTGATTGAAAAGTTTTTTTGTTTTTGAGTGCAATACAAAACTACGGTTTCAAACTGCTTCATGCTAATCATATCAGGCACTGGATTTTGTGGTAGCCGAAGCTAGAAAGTATAGAGTGCGGTTGATTTTAAGTTTGGCCAACAATTACAAAGATTTTGGAGGAAGACCTCAGTATGTGCAATGGGCTAAGAACGCTGGAGTTCCAGTCAACAATGATGATGATTTTTATAGCAATCCAGTTATAAAGAGTTACTACAGAAACCATGTCAAGGTCATTTGATATAAGATAAGCTTTCTCTTGAGGTGTTCAGCTTTCTCAAATATTTGGTAACTAATTTATGTTCTTGATATTGTATTACAGAGAGTGTTGACTAGGATCAACACAATCACTAGAACAGCTTATAGAGATGACCCAACGATCATGGCTTGGGAACTAATTAACGAGCCACGCTGCCAAGTTGATTACTCTGGAAAAACCATAAATGTAAGCTCAAATTCAAATATTTTCCATTTCTTTTATCATATTACTTTAATTACATAAATTTTTTTGGTGAGTAGATATAGGCATACTATTTCTAACTCATTTTTTTTGCCATGGGCTCAGTTAAATCTACACCTTAGATTTATTTAGAACTACTTAAGACTTTTTATTTTTGTTAAACAGCTCAGATTCAATTCTAGCTCATGGTCCTAAGACAAACGTTTCTCTTTTCTACCTAATTTGGATTTCTCCATATTTATTAACCATTCATGTGTTTGTTGTAATAGGGATGGGTTCAGGAGATGGCTTCCTATGTAAAATCCATTGACAACAGACACTTACTGGAGGTTGGCATGGAAGGTTTCTATGGGGACTCAATTCCAGACAGGAAGCAATACAATCCTGGCTACCAAGTTGGGACAGATTTCATTAGTAACAATCTCATTAGACAGATAGACTTTGCTACAATTCATGCATACCCTGATAGCTGGTAAGCTAGTGATCATAATTACAATTATAATCCCCTTCATTTACTTATTGATTAACTATGTAAGTAGCTTAAACAACTTTGAACTCACTAACAGGCTATCTGGGCAAAATGATAATGCGCAAATGGCATTCGTGCAAAGGTGGATGACAAGTCACTGGACGGACTCAGCAACAATCTTGAAAAAGCCATTAGTTTTTGCCGAATTCGGGAAGTCGAAGAAGGATCCAGGATACAGCATGTATGCTAGAAATTCATTCATGAATTCTGTTTATTCAAGCATATACAATTTAGCACGAAATGGAGGAACATTTGCTGGTGGCTTGGTTTGGCAACTTGTTGATGAAGGGATGGACTCATATTGTGATGGGTATGAAATTGTTTTATCTCAAGATCCTTCCACAAGGAGCATTATAAGTCAACAGTCTTATAAAATGACAGCACTTGAGCATTCATTGAGTAGCAAACATGGAACAAGTAGAGGGTAGCATGGACTAGTTATGGTTTGTTTAAGTAGAGGGATGGATATTAAGACATAAGAAAAAATAAGTGAGAATTGGGAATTCCACGGCATGTACTTTTTCATCTTGTCACTTCCAAAAAAATTTAACTAGTTTTTTTGTTGTCGAAAGGAATTTACGTTTCTGGTATTTTTCCTTCTACTTGACTTGATGGTTTTCACCTTCAAACATATATAGAGTGATGCTTTTTACAAATTACTTATATATTCACATTTGTTCAAACTCTGATGTTACCTATGTCAAATCCCCATTCTTGCTCAAAGTTGCAACCTTCTTGCACAAAACTGATCAGATGATGACAGGGAGGGTTTTAATCTTATGAATTTATGCCCATTTAAAGCTTATTTAACTTGTCTCGAGATTGCATAAGGCAATCTTAACATATTAATTAGCCATTAGGTAAAAATATATGCAATTTCAGCATCATCTATTCTTGAATTTAATTAGATATATCCTTGATAATACTCCAATTACTCTTCCTTGTAAAGAATAAAGGAGAAATTCAACAATCTTTAATTCCAAAAATAAGTGTATTGTTAATTATCAAATACCAAATGAAAATAACTTATTGAAACCTCAGAGCTAACATAATTACAGATTTATTTAAAATTTAATGTATTTTTGGAGTGAATATTTGCTCCTTTCTGATGATAACAAAGATTTATTTGCAAATAACGTATTCAAGTAAAAAAAAAAAAAAAATAGTGTGCTTGCAGCAAATACTTTTTAATAATATATATATATTTCCTCTTAAACCTCTTTCTCGGCTCATGTAAAACCCTTCCATCCTTCTTTTTTTTTTTTTTTATGGTGCATTCTTCCTACTCCTCTCACAGATAAAAAAAAATACAAATAATTCCCAAATTAATGCATGGTACACCTGCCAATGGCATCTCCTTTGGTCATAGAAACTAGAGGGTTAAATATTAAGAGTTATATTTTCACTATATACTTCTTTTTTTCTCAATGCATTATGCTTCTTTTTAACAAAAAATGCATGGGACACCCTAATAATTGAATACTCGATAAATCATTATAGAGATATTGTATGGGTGAGATATTGATAAAAAAAAAAAAAATAGAGAAACAAATGAAAAAAGGGAAAAACCCAACACAATATAACCACACTCAAAAATCAAAATAAAAATTATTATACGTACGTGGGCAACACTGTAAAGCCCAATTTAAACACTGGAGAACATAAGCTTACTATATATATATATATATATAGAGAGAGAGAGAGAGAGAGAGAGAGAAAACTAATGTAAAGTCCAACGTGAACACTCACTGGACATAAGCTTATTCTATATAAATGGGGGAAAACTAACGCCAAGTCCAATATAAACACTCAGAAAACATAAGCTTATTATATATACATGGAGCAAACTAATGAAAAGTACAAGATAGACACACAATCAATAAGCTCGTACTTCCTGAAGATCAATAATTGAGATTACTGCCTTGTAATATACCTTTGCTGTACCTTTCCAAACACGCTTCAAAACAAAGATTGAGATTAAGGCCTCGCTTTCCT
>QAOA01006962.1:155158-200650 GCA_003255065.1 Cercis canadensis
CCAAAACAAAATTTTGTTCCTTGAGCCTTTCCAACTCAGTTGCTAAAAGATGAACAAGGTAATTTGCAGAAGTAGAAAATTGACAAGAATTCCATTTCCACCTATTATATCTGCTACCTATTCTCCTAATATCATCAACCAACAAAGCCCTACAAGAGAAATCTAGATCTATAGAACTTTGTGGTTATAGGTCAACATATAAACCTACACAAAAAAAAAAGATGGTCCATGTAATTAGGAGATCAATATCAACTAAAGAAAAAGCCTATCTACATATTATATGGAAACTTACACAAAATACCGCATTGCAATTGCCCCTTATATTTGAGTAGTATTATTTGTTACTAACAATTTACACTTGCATACATGGGGTAACTTTAATTTCATTAAGGCATGTTTTATCATACCATACACTAACATGACAATATGTTGCATCACATTTATTTTATACAATCTCAAGGGTTAACTTGGTGATAAAAATGCAATAACTTTATCCAAATTAACCAAGGTTCGAATTTTGGAGCTAGCACCCAAGATAATTTTTTTTAAAATTCTTCTGAATACACCAAGTCGATGTAGAGGGTACACTCTTAAGATCGCCTAGGAGGGACTTAGTCTTAGTGTGCAAAATCTAGTCCGAAAATACTTTTACCATCAAAATAAAAAAAAATAAAACCTTCTATTTTATACACTATTTAGACTCACCTAATATCTGCATAAATTCATTCAAATTAGTCAAAATTTCTTTTTGTAAAGCTCTAATGTAGCCATTAATGAGATTATCAATCCCAACATTGAAGTATTAAAAAAAACTCATATAAGTAAAAAATCTCAAATATCCTTGATCATGAGACATATAATTGTCACTATAAATAAGAACCAATAGCAATGCAAGTTTAAAGAGTGTGCAAAGTATAAGCCATATATAAGATATAACACTAAATTACATTATCATCGAGTATAATAAAATATTCCTTTTAATTAAAATCATCAAAGATCCAAATCAACTTTTTTCCTATATTATATGTGGTGAAGGTTAAGCTACCACTCTCTTATACTATTTCTTTATGCTATTACCCCCACCCACATATGGGACTCAATGAGAGTTATAGTGTAATTTTAGTGTCATTGCAAAAATTTTGAAAAACTTGATCACTCAGTATATGCCAGGATATATAATTTCTTATAAAATGTAAAAATGACATGATATAAAAAAAAATCGTACCATAAAATAACTTTTTCAAATTTACTTTTTGGTACGTTTTTTTTATTTTATAAGGAATTGTGCACTTTGACACATATTAAGTGACTTAATTTTTTAAGATCTTTATAATAACACAAAAATTATACTGTAAACAGTTTGAGACTTGGATCCCACCCAATTAAAAGAGTTATAACATAAAAAGAAGTTGGATAATGAAGTGGTAACATAGTACGTATACATTTACTGGCCTTCAAGTACACTCAAGGGATCACGATGGTGACGTTATGCTTAGACTAGCCGTGGGCTTGTCCGACCAAACAGATTATCAGAAACGTGTTGCGTTTTAAAATGAAGCTCATGTGTCATAGGATGAGCTGGATCTTTCTTGATTCACACCTGTTGGATTACGAGTCTGAAACAAAACCCCACTGCCACTTGCTGGATATTTTGGTCTTCTCTTCTCTTCTCTAAGGTCTCTTCTTCTTTGCTAATAGATTCGTCAATTTATATTCCTACATAATTGATACCGAATAAACTTTTAGCTTTAGCTTTACTCATCAAACCCTTAATTAATTGATTAATTAATTCAGTTATTTCTTCAAATCTGATCAAATCTTTATCTCCTTCTCTGCCTTGCCTGGCTTCGCCATCTTCAAGGTGTAGCTCTGCTCGATCCTCAAAGGTATGCGTTTTTTTTTTTTTTCTTTTTAATTTTATTTTTTGCGTTTATCTTGAGCGTGTGTACCTGTTTTTCCGGATCATAGTGTATGTTTAGTTGATGCTGGTTTGGATACTGACTTTGACACTTGGATGTCTTACCAATTTATTCGTACGATTTTTCTGCAAATATTTCTGGGAAAATTGTGTTTATTGTTGAGAACTTGAGATTTTATTTGATTAATTTTAGTTGAATTAGTATTTCTTTTCNTAGTTGATGCTAAGTGAATTTGGTTTGGATACTGACTTTGACACTTGGATGTCTTACCAATTTATTCGTACGATTTTTCCGCAAATATTTCTGGGAAAATTGTGTTTATTGTTGAGAACTTGAGATTTTATTTGATTAATTTTAGTTGAATTAGTATTTCTTTTCTAATTTTGGAAATTTAATGTTAGAAATGTTATTTTCCTTTTCGTAAATTCAAGCGAAAAGAAGAAAAATTTAGAGTAGAATTTTAGAGGACAAGTTGGGTTATTGCCTTGCCGGGATTATGGCAGTTGCCAGAATGTTAGTCTGGTGAGGAACTGTTCTCAATCTTGTACTTTTGACTGTGTTTATGATTAGCCTGTTTTTTCCTCCTCTTTCTCCACAGTTTATAGATTTTCATTTTAGTTTATTCCTTTATCTCTTGAGAAACAGTTAACTGGTTAATTCTCATGAAATTGTTTCCGCAGTTTCTTTGCTCTGCAAAATTCAGTATTCAAAACCATGTTTAAATCATAAACTGAAATATCATCATCCTTGCCCATTTTTGCAAGTTGTGTACATTGCTAGGGAATATGTAATTTGAGCCCTGATGGGATAATAATGAACATTGGTGTTTCTGTGTTACAAATTAGCAGCTGATATATGTCCATAATTTAATCTCATTTATCGACTTCTTTCATTTATTCTTGGAACAATTGTTGAAATCAATTTATTGAAGCTTATATTGTTCTTCCTTGTTTGCAGACTCTCTTCAGTGAAAATCTCATGCTAAAATTTAAGTATACAGCAGAAGGTTCTTAACTTACACTCGCAGCAGATTGTTTTGGTCATCCTTGATAGAGAGGCATCACGGGGAATGCAGAAAGATGCGCCTCCGTGATGACAGCTCCATCTTTGAGATCCATAAGGTTATATCTTTGCTACTACTGCCCTACTTCGTGCTTGACAAGAATGGATCAAAAGGTTTTGACTTAATTCTTTTCTATTCCTTAATGCACAATTGGCACACAAGTTTTTTGAGGGTTCCTGTTGTGTTAATAGAGGATCTGTGTGAAGATGATTGAACAAGTTTACCACTTATTGTTATACTGTTGGTAATTGTAAATGATATAACATTTAAGTGGCATAGAAAATTTATTTTACCTTACTGTGACCACCAGTATGGAGAACAAGTCAATTGTCTTAATGCAAAGATATGAATTAGGAAGATTACTAGGTCAAGGTACTTTTGGAAAGGTATACTATGCAAGGAGTGCAATCACTAACCAGAGTGTAGCTATTAAAATGATTGACAAAAGTAAGATTGTGAAATCTGGGCAAGCCGAGCAGATTAAGCGTGAAATATCTGTTATGAGACTGGTTAGACATCCCAATATCATACAGCTTTATGAGGTTATGGCCACCAAGAGTAAGATTTACTTTGTTATAGAATATGCTAAAGGCGGTGAGCTCTTCGACAAAGTGGCCAAAGGAAAGTTGAAAGAGGAACTCGCACATAAATATTTTCAGCAACTAGTCAACGCAGTTGATTTTTGTCACAGTCGAGATGTGTATCACCGAGATATAAAGCTGGAGAACCTTTTGTTGGATGAAAATGAGAATTTAAAGGTCTCTGATTTTGGGTTAAGTGCTCTAGCTGAATCCAAGCGACAGGATGGCCTGCTGCATACAGCTTGTGGCACGCCTGCGTATGTAGCTCCTGAAGTCCTTAAAAGAAAAGGTTATGATGGTGCCAAAGCTGATATATGGTCTTGTGGAGTGGTTTTATATGTCTTATTGGCAGGTTATCTGCCTTTTCATGACTCAAATTTGATACAGATGTATAGGAAGATTGGAAAAGCAGAATATAAATGCCCTAATTGGTTCTCACCAGAAGTACGCAGGCTCTTGTCCAAGATATTGGATCCAGATCCTGAAACTAGGATTTCCATAGCTAAGATAAAGGAACATTATTGGTACAGGAGAGGGCCAAATGCTAGACAAAAGAAACCTGTGGTGGAAAACAACAGTGTCTCTCCTTCAGGTACAAATCCTTCTGATCAAAGCAATGAAAGTGATAGTACAACAGCAGAAGCAAATGAAGAGTCATTTGTGCCCACAAGTATAAATGCTTTTGATATCATCTGCCTTTCTAATGGTTTTAATCTTTCTAGATTTTTTGAAGACAGTTTTGAGAAGAGAGAAGCAAGATTTTTTTCAAGACAACCTGCTTCGGTCATCATCTCCAAGCTGGAAGAAATTGCCAAGAGTCTAAGACTGAAAATAAATAAAAAAGAAGGAGGTTTATTGAAATTAGAGTCACTCAAGGAAGGTAAGAAGGGGATTTTGTCCATTGATGCAGAGATCTTTGAAGTTACTCCGTTTCTCCATTTGGTGGAGGTGAAAAAATCTAATGGAGATACATTGGAATATCAGAAAATCTTCAAAGAGTATATAAGACCTGCTCTTCAGGATATTGTTTGGGTTTGGCAAGATGACCAACAACAGCAATCAGAACAGCCACAGCCACAGTTACAGATACATGACCAGCAGCAACAAGAACCATAGTTAGAGCACCTTTTTTTTTTTTTTTTTTTTTTTTTTTTTTTTTTTTTTTNTTTTTTTTTTTTTTTGCGCTGTAAAACATATACCACATTTTAAATTTTCTATTCCTGATGTTTATTGTCTGTATCTGCATTTCATGTTGTGTCTGTTGTGCATTTCATGATGCCATGACCTTACTGTATAATAGTTTCAATCCTGTAGTGGAAGTCTTGTGTTTCAAACTATTAAATTAATCAAACTCCAGGTACCAGATACCAAAAGAAGTAAAAAAATACATTGATTTCTTAAGGCTTAATTTGAATCTATGCATTTTTCGCAACAGTTTTGCCTTTCAAGTACCAATTATTGAATAATAGTCCTCAGATCTGAAGCATCGAAAAATGCAGATTAAAGAACGATTGCTGTTTTAAGTCTCAATGAGACACAGCATAAGACCCAACCAACCGATGCCAAGGAGAAATTGAACATTGTGATCAAATGTTATCACCTTTTTCCAGAGACAACATTGGCAGATCACGTTGGTAACAACTAAGGTGGGACGAGAAAACATTTTCCTTGCTTTAACAAACTAAAAATGACTTAAACACAACTCTAAGTAGTGTTTCGGCCATGAACTTGAAGATGCTAAGCCAGTACTATTTTGTTTGTAAAGCAAATTTGAAGCCTTCTTGCTTTTTGGGCGGAAGTTGGTCTTGTATGGATTTTTCTTCATCAATGCTGCTGCATTCCATGTGGCCACAACACAATGTTGGCACACACACATACCCCTGAATGGTGAGACTGCATAGAATAAGTATTATTTCTCATTTTCAGATGAATCATTCAAGCTGCATAATAAACAGTGTTACTGAACACTTTTAAGTATAGCAACTGTATTGAATGAAGGTTCAACTGAAATACGAAAAATTAACCAAACTACCAAATCCAAGTCAGAACAGAGCAAGATCAGCGTAAGGAAATTAGAAAGAAGGTATATTGTCGAAAGACAAATATTACAATGTAACTTATGCTTTCTGCCTATCTATCTTTATTGGTGATAGGCCATATTGTCTGATCTATATGATCAGAGAATAACAACTATGGCAATTGGCAAGCCAATACATTTAAAAACTTATGTTTTCTTCTTTTTTTCCACCACGTTGGTGGGTTACATATCCAACACCTTATAATTGGACAAAGTTGGGGGACTTTGTTAAATCAATAAAATCACTACAAACAGAGGGAACTCTTCTCTTCTTGGTATCTGTAAAGGTCCTGCAGCTAGGAGATGGAGTAGACAAATCAATTATCTCAGCTTCATGGGGCACAACAGGCACACTGCTGGATTCTTTATTTATATCTGCAGCTGATATAGAGCTTGACTTTTTGCATGCTGGCTGACACAATTTAATACAACTGTTATTCATAAAACTCATAAAATCCTCGTCATTAATTATCTCTTCTCTTTCAGATGAACTTATTGGTGATGATTTCCTCATTAGCGATTTGATAGAACCAATTGGTTGTCTTTGGTCTTGTGAAGCAAATGTATGACATGGTTCTCTTGCTTCAGATTCTTTAATGCATTCATATGTTTCAGTACTCTTGTCCCATGGATTTTTATTTTCTGCTGAATCATGAGTGGCAGAGTCATCAAATGCGTCTGGTAATGAATCACTGTTACTAGTATTATTATCACATTCATCTTCATGCATGCAATCATCTTCATTTTCAGATAAACCATCAACTCTTTTGGTATAACACAGAAGTTCATCCATGGAGCAAATCTGAATCTTCATGTGCTCTGGCAAGCTTGGGCAACCAGCAGAATGTTTCATGTACTTTGTTGAGAAAAAGTTTACCGTGATATTCATGCTGTGAACATTTATATCACATATCAGCATTGAACTAAACAAGACTGTTCCAGCAAAAAACATGTCCATTCCTACACCCAAGAGAAAGGAAATTTTACCTCTGCCAGGAGGGGAGGGTAAGCATCGTGTATGCAAGTTTAATCTTATTGGCAATTCCAGATAGGGATTTAAAGCCAGCAGCTGCCTTCCTTACAGCCAGTGATTCAACTGGATGCTGCCAAGCCCATTCAAACTGCAAGTTCCAGCCAAATTATACAGTTAATTAAATTATTCTAGAAAATTTTGGCATTTTTAAAAGTAGAAATTTTGTGATCCACCCATGATTTCAATCAGGGTGAGCTTCTGAGCTAAGAATATAGCAGAATCATATTATACCATCATCAGATGCACATATATATAGTTTGAGCCCAAAAGTTAAGTTTCCAAAGAAAAAAGAAGGTGAAAATTGCCAAAACATTACCACCTCATTCGAGAACAAGGGCCTAGCATTCAAATTTCCCACATGTATAAATTTTTCTAACTGAATTCCACAGAGAACCACTTGCTCAATTCAGTAATTGCATTGGTTGGTGACATTCACAAACTTAGTGTTCATTATAAAATCCACCATATTTAAAGACTTGGGAGTCCATGGTGCTCGAGTGTAGATAATTTACTTTCAGAGGACATGCTCAGTTGTTTACAGACGTAGCAACAAATTTATTCATCAACAACAACACAATATGCACATGGTTATTGAAAAATTGACCCTCTAACTCTCAAGACAGATTTGATCCTTGCACATGGTTATTGAAGGTATTTTCAGTTAAATATTGTCATGCGTTCATAATTAAGTCTGTATATGAGTAAGAGTAAGTTGATAGAGTAAGAAACTTTGAAGCTAAACAAGATTCCTACAAAGTTGAACTCATAATTTTTGGAGAAATCTCGGGCCTCGGTCACTCTTGCTAAACAGAAAATAGAAGCTGACATTATGCTTGATAAAACATACCCAATCAAATCCCCATCACAAACATTCAATATGTGGAAAAGTGCATCATAAAGAAAGCAGTATCTGACCTGAAGAGCAGAAACATTAGTTGGGAAACCATATATACATAAAGCCATCTCCCAAGGTCGCCTCCTCTTTGTTCTCCAAGCTCCGCATCCTATTTCTCCGTTGTGCTGCCGAATCCGGCGGCGTGGGTTGACTGTAAATCTGCAAATCCATAAAGAAACACACAGACCCAAAAACCCAATAACGTCATTGTACTGATTCAAAAAGCAACCAAGATCAAAATCAATATGCAAGTTGAAACTTTACATTCAAACACAGCAGAAATCAGAGAAAATTGGAAACCCCTAATCTATCCCCAAAAAAAAAATTGAATTTTTGTTGTGATATGCAAGGACAATAGAATCATAAAGTGAACAATTAAATTGGGAATTCCAAGTTCTTGCTTAACTTGAGAGAATCAGTACAAATTGATCATGAGAGGCGGGAAGTGTGAAAGAAACGAATTAGGATCAGAGTTGGGATGCGAACTGACCCGATGTAAGTATGGCCTTTGAAGCGAGGGTTGAGAGAGACCAACAAGTAACAAGCGAAAAACCCTTTGCCTTCAGGGACTTTGTTTTCATCTTCCACTGCATCATCTACACTAGAGTTTAGGGATTTTGAGGCTTCTGATATTTTCCTTCTTCTCCCCATCTCGCCAATTGAAAGTGAAATTCGACCGTTGAGACTTACATATACACTACGCCGCTTTGGCTTAGATGACTTTCTCTCAGATTCTTGAGATCGACGACGGATTAAAAAACAAAAAAAGTAGTACAAAGGGAGAATTACTGAAAAAGAAAATTACAAAGAATTTGTTTTAAAATAAAAAAAAAATCATTAAAAACAACTTATCATTATGTTATTGATTTTTATTTCAAAAATTTTATGATATCACATTAATATAAAATATTATATTGATGTGACAAACAACGTAATATTTATATTTTATTATATATAAATAAAATTTATTTTATTTTCTCAAATAAATTTAAAAATAATTGATTTATATATATATCATTCATATATTAATTATTCTCATGTAATATGACATATTACATAGATACTTAAAAATATTTAAAAAACTTTCTTTTTATTTTTTAAAACAAATTTTCCTTATATATATATTTTAGTAATTCTCTCTTACTCGAACCCCTTTATAGATTGGAAATATTCTCTAAATATTCTATTTTCTTTTTTATTTTAGAAAAAATAAAAGTAAAACCCCTTTTTGGTCCTTGAAAAATTCAACGATTGACAAGTTAGTCTCCCAAAAATGTTCGCTGACAATTTCGTCCTCAAATTATGGTTCTGTACAACAAATTAATCATCGAATTATATTCGTTGACAATTTCGTCCTCGAATTATGGTTCCGTACGACAAATTAGTCCTCAGTTGAGGACTAATTCGAGGATTAATTTGTCGTATGAAATCATAATTCGAAGACTTATTTGTCTTACGGAACCATAATTCGATGATGAAATTGTCAGCAAATATTTTTTAGGGACTAACTTGTCAATCGCTGAATTTTTCAAGGACTAAAAAAGAGTTTAACTCAAAAATAAAATGAGTTCACAAAATTACCCTTCATTCAGTTTGCACAACACCTCTCACCCCAAGAAATTTTGCAAGCGTAGGAAGAAAGAGTAAATTCAAACTTGTCGTTATATATAATATAAAAAGAGTTACAAATAAATTAAAGGGAGGTACTAACTACTAAATAGAGTAAAGGGGTTTCTCACTCTTATGAGAATTAAAAGCCATGAATGAAAGCAAAAGAGAGCGATAGTATTCCAAAAACTTTAGGTAAGAAGCTTTGAACTCCAAATCTTTTTCTTATTTTTTATGCTTAATTTTGAGATTTAATTTGAAAAATAATGCTATAATATCACTCTTTTATTTTTGGTAAGTAAAAATTTAAGGTAAAGAAAAGTTATTGTATTCCAAAATAAATGTATGTCACAAGCTTCAACGAGAGTTTATAAATTGTCTACTAAACCCAAACTGCTCATAATAAGATTCAAACTTAAATCTTATAAGTGAAGTAATTTGATTTTTACCAGCTAAATCAATCCTCGTTAACAATATCACTCTAATTCTTATGCGTTATATTGATATATAACTTATATTTCGGATGTGTAATAGAAGATATGGTATTTTGAGTGACAGATCGTGAATATTTGAGGCAGCCCAGCATATCTCTATTTTTATTCAAAACCATATTTTATATAATGAATTTTGTGTCAAAACATTTTGGGAAAAAGTACAATAATTTAATAGAAAATTAAAAGGGTTTAAAACCGAGTCAAATGACCCGTTTTCCAACTTCAACCCAGGTTGAGTCACAAGTTTTTTGAAAGGGAATAGCTATTTTCATACACGATTTTTTTAATGATATATTCTATTTAATGTATAAATATAATATAGATTAATTTATTCTCATTTAATATAAAAAAAAAATTAATCCTATAAAAATTCTCATTTAATATAAAAAGTTTTAATCAATTAAAAAAATTTCACATTAATTGAAAATAATTTAATCTATATTATATTTAGATATTAAATAAAATATGACATTAACAAAATATAGTATGAAAATAGTAGCTCCCTTTAGAAATTTTACTATGACTCTAGTTTTGTGAAAACCTTGAAGTAATACCTGTTTTCCATCTTAATATTATTGCAATATCACTTTTTTAGTTAGCATGATTATTCCGCCAAGTGAGGCGGCAGCTCCGGCCACTATCCACGGCGGAAGGTGGAGATCAGTGGTAGATGTCAATGGGAGATGGTCGAGGTCGTCGGTGGTGGAAGAATGGGTAATTTTGTACTTTTACATGGGCAAAACTTTTGTGCATGGTGTGAATGTAAGATAATCTACTTTTTTGAGGCACTAACTTGGAAGAAAAATGCTTGTTACACACTAGGTGTGTCACTCTATCTACACAGAGTGTTACATGAGATAGACACAAAAAATTTAAGAGGATCCAATTAGAGTTTAGATAACCCCAATGTAAAACTATGATAAATATTACATTGTAAATAACTTCTCCAATTTGAAGAGAAATTCTGAATATCTCTTAATACCCATTCCTTTTTCTTTTAAGGTGTCTTTGGTACGACTCTTAATTCAAACACAAAATTTATAAACCTTGAAGAGCGGCGTTGGCTATTTGATAATTCTACGCATTCTGACTGACAGCAACATTTTCACTAATTATTTGGACTCACGTAGTCTTATTCTAGTACTGAGTGCAATCTAAATTTTTTTTCTTTCTTGTTGGTTTGCTTTCCCACAAGACAAGATTTTCTTTCTCAATTTTTTTTACTTCTTCATCTTCCTATATCTCTTAATTCTCTTCCTTGTTTTGCAGTACTTGGCATTGCCTCAATGGTGGAAAGAAAGAGACACAAAATTCATCACAAAGCCATATACGCCTGAGTTAAAATCCCATAAGTTGAATTGCAATAAATTCCATATGGGACATAAAGAAGGACACTTTGGCAGTACAGAAAAGGTATCATATGTCTCAATTCCGATTGGCAATTCCATATATAAGAAGGACATCTCATCCAACTGGTTATAAGCTCAGCACTTTGTCATCAATAAGACAATGCCATGAAAAAGTGACGAGTAATGAAAGTTTGATCCCATACATGACATGCCACACTCTGCTAGAGATGCATAAAACTCTCACGCTATCAATAGATCGGTTAATGCACCAACTAATGTTTCCATATATATATAAAGTTGACATTAGAATCTACAAATCATTCATTGAAATTTAGCTCAAGCATCTAAAATCTACTAATGTTTCCAAAATATTATGTTGTTGTTACTACATTCCACCTTGCTTATATCTGTGATTCTTGATGCAAGACAATCAAATTAGCATAAGTTTGAAAGAAGAGAATAAGTTCTAGTTTTGAAAAAATGGCTAATTGTAATTCACTCATGAACTATAATAAGACTTCTAGGTCCAAATTACATGATAGTAGCAATCCCAAACACACACTAGGTTTTACTTATGAGCTTAGTATTAGTTGAAAGTCGATATCCATATAGCACTAAAAATTTGTTTCAAATTCTTATAGAACAAGTTTTGGGAGTCTATATTTACAGGTGCAATGGTTACTGTCAAGTGATTGTCAGTTTCATGAAGAATTCCAGAAGCTATATATGAGGCTCGTTTGTTTTGGACTGTGTGGAACAAATTGCATCCTTAAGCTGTGATGCCTAGATTATCTTCTTCCTTCTCTTCTTTTCTAGTTAGACATCTTCAGTTTTAATCTGGGCAATTCCATTGCCAAAAGTCATCAGAACTTCTTCCTTGAACCTGCCCAATCACTCATCACCACTAAAAAAATTAGTTCACAAGTGTTGTTTATAGCACCAAACAGCCCACAACTTGGTTCTTTATCATTATCCTCTTACTGTCATATCACACTTGCTCTAACCTTCGAACGAGATTAGTCTCACGCCCAATTGGATAAAGTGTGGACACTCGTGGTATTAACCAAAAAAAGATCACACTTGCTATAATGTATATTCAATAAACCTTAAGTCTATGTTATTTTCAGGCCTCAATCTATCCTAAAATCCTAATTCAAACTTGTTAAACTCTCCCATGCATATATAAAAGTTTGACTATCACAATTCAACAAACCATCTGTCCTCCATCAATCTCATACCTTTTGTTGTTAAACTAACACAAATGCCTTCATCTCATTCACACAAATGAAAATTATCTAAAATACTTCAAGGTGTTCCCCCACAATAGACAATTAATTTGGTTACATAAACCCCCACCATATCAATTGAAGAGAAACCAAATTTCCCATGAAAATCTCATATTGAATGAACATTCAACTGACCAATTCTCAACAGAAACAGTAAAAGGGAAAATCCCATATAAAAGATTTTCACCATTCATAACAATTACAACAACAGATATGATACAGAGTTTCCAATAGACCCTAAAATTAGGATTAGAGTCAATTTGCATAAAGCCTTGGGCCTGATTAAGATCAACTTAGTCTCTTGGGAATTAAATAAATGGGATGAACATACTCATCAACTGGATCGCTTTGAAGAGGAAGAGACCAATTGTCTCCACAGATAACGACCACTAGCCATATCCACGAATGTCCAAAACCCAGATTTTATTGCTGATCGAACCTGCATAGAAACACTTTTAAGATTTAAAAAGACAACATTATTAACTAAAAGTGGGAAGAAAGAAAAAGGGGAAACCTTGGAAGTTCCATTTAGGGAAGGATTTGAGGGATCTGACGTTTGAGGATTCGAGGGAATGGAAGGAGGGTCATCATCGAGCTCCAAGGGTTGGGGTTGAGATCTGAGGTTCCTGATAACAAAGAATCCGGCGAGAGTGGCGGACAAGAATATGAGAATAAGCCTGAGAGGACACATTTCTCAATCCTCTCTGCGACTGAGAAACGTGTGCGCGTGTTGTCAGAATAACAACTTTAACTGCTCTCCTCTTCTTAATACATGCAAGACAAGACCACAATCCACATCACCTAATAAGAAAGGAATGTGGTGGGTGGAGATGGAGTCTGCAGATGAAGTCTCCCCCAACCCAAATACTCAAATTAATTGTAAATGAAATGTAGTACAATACCCAATACAAAACAAAGCACAAGATAGTTGCATTTGACCTAATCAATCACAATAAGACAAATAGTGTTTGTACATTTGAGAGGCAGAGACCTAAAAAATTTGAGCCTAAGGATACATTAAGTGCGTTTAGTGTGAATTTAATTAAATTTTATGTGAATTTAGTTAAATTTAAATTGTGTCATGAGTATAAAGAATATGTGAATTTATATATATACAAATAAAGTTTTTTTTAGATATTTTTAGTATTTATGTAGTATGTCATATTACATGAAATAATCAATGTGTAAATAAAATGTGTATAAGTTAATTATTTTTAAGTTTATTTAAAAAAATAAAATATAAAAATTACGTCTACTTGTCATGTCAGTATAATATAATATACTCATATGATATTATAAAATCTCTGATATACAAATGATATTACTTTTAACAATAACTGAATTGATTATAAATCATTTATTTATGTATTTGTTTACTTGTTATTTGGGGAAAATTTGAAGAAAGAATGAGTCAAAAAGACATGTGGTCCAAAAGAACATANGGGGAAATTTTGAAGAAAGAATGAGTCAAAAAGACATGTGGTCCAAAAGAACATACAAAAGTTTTACTTGTGTTAGAGTGAAAAGCTACATTAATTGTGCTTGATTCATTATAGAAACAGTTAATCTGTTATTCATGTGGTAGAGCTGGATCTATTGTCACTCTAAATTAAAACTTTTTATGAAAGTAATTTTGGATATGACACAAACAAAAGGGAGGGACTTATTTTTGCCATAAAAAAGGAAGAAACTTTGAAAATTGGAACTGGTGCAATCCAAATGAACCCCCAATATTTCAATTTGGTATTTATTCAAAAATATTAAATAATTTATAACTGAATAATACTGAAATTATCTTCAAAACTTATAAATTTTATATTTAAATTTAAAATTATAGTTAAAAATATTAAAAAAGTATTTACCTAAAAACAATGGTACTACTACTGCACATAATACATTACTTCTTCTCATACTTGCCCCCCACCACCCCTCTTTTTGCAAGTCGGTGGTGTTGGGTGGTGTTAGGTGGTGTTTGTTGACAGAGAACCCAGTGCTCAAGTGAGTACTTTATCAATAAACGACTCGTGTCAGTGTGTGGTCCAATACTTATCTGCTTTGCCACTAATGTGGGACACATCACTCACTTTCTAAGGAAATCTCACCACCTAAGCTTAATTAAATAAGCACCTTGCAAAGTTGAGTTTTTTTCTCCTATCCATGTGCATTGCATGTCACACCCCACCCCACCCTTACCACTTTATATATATATATATATATATATATATATATATAGGGTAAGATAACCCATATTTATGGATCATGTTCATGTATTCAGAGATGACTGGTGATCATCTTTACATTCCTCAAGCAAAAAGTGTTGACTATGCTCTACCAAACTAGAACCCATAGTTTCTAACCAAACCAAAATGATCTATTCATCAAAATTAGGAGAGCAGGATATGGAAATTTGCATAATTATGCCAAAGCCAAAATGATCTGTTCTTCATCTGCTGTAGATGAGGCTTGCAACTTAATAAATGAATTTTGTAGTGGCCCAATTAGGCCCAAGACACTAGACAGATCCAATCATTCTTTCTACAAGCCCAATACACCATTTGTGTCCAATAACTCAATATAATTACCATTCCACCCCTTACCTCTACAAGGTATTACCTCACCATTTATTACATTTTCAGTGTATTACCAACTCTAAGCTTGGAGAACTAAGTTTAGCATCAGAGTCCGGTGGTAGCGACAAATTTGATATGAGCAAGCCTGCTGCAGACCTAAAACAGTGGCATCAGCAAAAGACGGTGGCCTGAAAAATGAGAATGAAAGCAGAATTAGATGATATTGGAAGCAAAGTTGATCTGACTAGTGTTTCAGAAAAGTAATCAATATGGGGGTTCATTATCACTTTAGGTCATGAAACAAATATTAAGAATTGACTGTGTCCAAATGAACATCATTTTGCTTGCCAAGTTGATTTCAAAACCATCACACAAATTTTGCTAGAGTTACAGTACAGATTTCTGCCAGCTTAGCAACATTTGTAGTTTCACAGTGCCAAATCCAAATTTGCTGTTAGTTTTTATGTATATAAAGACAGATACAACTATGTTATATGTGGGAGAGGGAATCCTTTAAGCACCACTGTCAAATAAATCTGTTTGCACTTCCCAATAATATTGGTAGGATCAGTTATTTCATTCAATAGTCACCAATTGATTATTATGAGTTCTCATACAGATCATGCATGAAACCAAACAGCATGTTTCATAAAAACCGGATTTTAGATAGTGTAAAAGGAGATATAAGATTAGTTAATATTATGGTGGAAAAAACAGTGCTTTCTATATGTTACAGTAAGAAACTTGTGTAATTCATATGTACAAAAGCGACTCTGTCCTAATAGACCTAACACTGAGGAAAATCATGAAGTAGAAAACACTACCTTATCATACTTTAGAGTTTGGCAAATCGAGCTATCTTAGAAAGAACTGTTCTTAAGCTTCGGATACCAGCACCCGATTTCGAACTGACCATCATCTGCAATAAGCACAATGCAAAGTGCGTAGATAAATCCCAATAATAATTTGAGAAACAAAAAATAACTTCTGAAAAAATCTGGCAAAATAATAAGTTTACCACAGGTTGAACTAAAGACTTGTTCTCCTTGAGGCTCTGTGAAGGCAAACAGCATGCAGATACTTGTTAGTCTCACATAGAACAGAGTTTCATATAAAGCTTAACTTGGATGGCCAATATTCACCTCTTCAATTTGCATGGCACGACGTGCGACATCAATTGGGAAAACAGCATCTGTCTTAGTTAGTAAGATCTGGTATTTAGTTTGTGATCTGCAAATTAAAAACATGCATAATATGAAAGTTTATTTATATGACATACTCCCAAAAGAAAACAAGAAACAAAAGAACAAAGGTCCACAAATTACCCATGTACCTTTCCATTAATTCCATAAGTTCATGATCCCTTGGCTTCACACCCCATTTTGTATCGATCAAAAGGCATACTCGTTTGAGACCAACTCTTGTGGAAACATACTCCTTTACCTACAATTAGATGTTTTCATGAGAACAATGATCAGCCTCTAATTTGACAAGGCAATCACAATCCAAGATCGACTTTGTACATATATGAACAACAAAATATGAGTAAAACACCAACAGAGTTATATATTCAAATATACTATCACAGAATATATATATATATATATATATATATAAAGGAAAAGTAAAATATTCATGTCTATCTGGCTATAAGCATACCAGCAGATAGGTTATGTGGAAACAGAACAATATAAGGCTTTATCCACATTAATAGATTAATCGACCAAGACAACTAACTCAAATACACACTTTTTATAGACATTTTTTCAAAATTTTTAATTAGATAAGTAATAAAATAATTACTTGATATTAGGCACACATAACTGATGCAAAAGCAGTTACCATTGAGAAAGCCAAAGTTTAGATTAGTAATTGGGTTTAATTTTGATTTTGGCATTAATTGTAATTTTCAGTTTTTAGGGATATTTTTGGTAATTTTCGTATTTCCAGGTCATGGTCATGGGTAATATTTAGGTTCAGGTTTATGTTATTTAGGGTTTTTGGAGTCTTATCTTAAGGCCCAAGTTGCCCTTATGGGCTTAGGAGTAGTAGGAGGTGTCAATCCTTATAGAATTAGGATTCCTAATCCTAATCCTAATCCTCGCAGGATAAGAAATCAGGTCTATTTAAGCGGTTTGTAAGGCTTTATTTCAGAACAGCTTTAATGAGATTTTGACGAGTTTATGAAGTTTTATTCACAGAAGAGTTCTTCTCCGTTTCCTGGTTATCTGTTTGGCTGAAGAACCAGCCACCTTGGCTGTGTTTTTAGATCTCTTTGCCCATTCTTTCCCTCTAATTATCTCTAGAACCTAGTAGATCTACACTAGGGTTTTCCATCCTGCATCAATAACAGGCTATGAAGAACTAGTAAATAATCATATTTCATATTCACAAACCCCACGGTAATAAATGAAGCTCTAATAGCAATTTGTATCCTTAAATCATGTTCACAACATAAAGATTTGAAAATATTCTAAAGAGACAAGGCTGGCATCTTAGCTCAGTATATAATATGATCTCAATATCTTCACGGTGCCTTTCATGTGAAAGAGGCAACGAACAGCACACCACCACAAGAAAATGAGTCCCACTAAAAAAGCCAATCGGTTAAATGCACAAGAATGCAGTTTAGTTGGTTAATTTGACACTTCAATCAATATAATAAACAGCCAAGAACTGAATATATGTGCCTCCCCCTTTCTCTCTCTCTCTCTCTCCCCCCCCCCCCCCCCCCCCCCCCCCCCCAACACCACATAAACGAATTGACTGCTTAGGAGGCAATGGCCAATTTTCATGACAACTGCCAAGTGACGCTGTAATCCAATAAACTAGTATAGACTTGGAGCAAAGAATGGGCACCTAAGGTATGAAGATACTTTAGCAGCTAAATCGGAACTTAAGAAACATCCAGAGCACAAGAGATTGAATTCAATTTGCATACTTACTAGGTCCTCCCAAGCTTCTTTCACTTCTTCTTTGGCATATGCAAATCCATATCCCGGCAAATCAACTAAGCAAAGCTTTGGTCCTAACTCAAAGAAGTTAATGCTCTGCACAGAACCCATTGTTGTCACTAAAGAAATTCAAGATTTCAATACTTAAAGATATATTTCCACAAGTTTTAACTCAGAAGTATCTAGGATACCTGAGTAAGGCCAGGCTTGTCCGATATCCGTACAACTCCCCACTGTCTGGTGAGTGCATTAAGAAGAGATGACTTCCCAACATTTGACCTACCTGATAACCAGAACAGAATTAGATAGTATATTTACTACCAAGCTTATATGTATAAAAGTACATGTATACAGATATGGATGTAATATTCATTCAACATTTGAATCCAGAAAAGGATCCACATATGAGGATGATACCTTCATAAACAAAGTTAGGGATGAGAGATTATCATATCACATTATCCTAATTGACAATATTTATAAGCCAAATTAAAATGTTAACCAGTAAAACACATTAAATCATTTTGCTTTTAAGTTTCAAACTCACATTTCCACCTCATTTCCAGATCAAATGATGGCCACTTCATATTTTAATGCAATGGTTCTTACTCCTTTATTTTAGTCCCCTGACTTCCACTCTCATTTTCATCCTTACTAAACACATAACAGTTTATTTTGAGGGAGTAAACTGCAAATAATTTTATTTTTATATAGTAATTTACATATGATAATTTGTTTTTCTAAACTTTTTTGGTGGACCAAGCATATATGACATGGCACACCTTGACCTGTACCAGAGACCACCAGAAATATCATTCATCAACAAAGTAATCCATTCTGTGATCAAATTATCCATAACAATCAATTTCCTCTTATATGTGAGGATGAACTGCATTCTCAAACATACAAAATCCAGGGCTATCATGAATCATAATCAGTGAGAATATTTGTAGGAGTAGCTTATGAAACATTTGTGTACCAATGTGTATGGTACTGTGAGGTCCATAGTACATAAATTAAAAACAATATTATTAATTTAAGTGCACCCCTGAATGAACATTAACCAGGTGATAATGGGTGCTGAACATATAAACATAATGAAACCAAATCAGAAACGGAATAAAAATTTTAAATTATCATATCTTGTCAAACATGCAACAACGCCATAATATTATTGAAGTGAACCAAGAGCATAGAGGAAGCGAGAAAAAGACAGGAAAAGTTGATGGCTAAAAGTCCTACCAGCAAATGCAATCTCAGGAAGATTAGGAGGCGGAAATGACGATGAGACCTTTGCAGCAGCAAAAAATTCCAATTTATTCCTAAATATCTGTGTCATGAAATCAGCAAAGAACGTCAACAATAAAAGAAATTATTTGTTTGATGCACTTTATAAAAACATGCACATTATTTTTGAAATGCATTAAACAGCACATACATTTTCTTCAATTTTCTCTCTTTCTGAGCTTGTAGAGAAGGGAACATTGTCTAAGGGTGCAGAAAGATCTATATTGTAGCCTGCCCTTCTTAGCTCAATCAAGCGTCTCCGGCCCAACAACTGTTAATAATAACCACATTAAAGGAAAACAAATAACTTCAAAACAACAATGGATGAAACAATGAAATAGTCAATCCAAATATCAAAAGTCCATACTCATACAAATTACATTATCTTCCACAAAGGAGCATATTGAAGGACTGGGTTGTATTGCACGGAATTGTGCATTCTTGGACATTTTAGGCTTTTTCTCCAATTCTTTTTTCTTCACATTCACACTTCCTGAAATTAGTGTGCAAGAAAGACACGTTAAAACAAGGGAGTAGGAAAAATCAAGTTTGACTTTGAAAGGGAAGAAGTCCTCAGGATGTTCACGTAAAGTGTAAAACATATCAACTCCACAATACAGATAGATAATAATCCACCAAGTTACAGATGTCACATACAAAGAAACAGAACAGAAAAGATAAGCAACATTCAACATCCTTCTTTTTCTTCTACTTCAAAATTTTAAACAGGTGATCTCAGCCTTCACACTTGTTCTCCTACAGGATAGGGGATGCATTAACAAATACATACTTGGCCCATTTCCATTCCTCTTTAAAAATCATGGGCATCAAGACTAAATGATAAATTAATTATAATCTTTTTATAAGCTTCTATTATCAATGAGACTAACATCATTACTGGAGAACTGATAGCCATGAAGTACTTCTGGAGCAAGTCCATATTTTAAAGAGAAAGCTCTAAAGTATATCGGTTCACCCTAATAGTTCCAGGAATGAATCAGTAATAGTATATGAGATGAGCACTGATACAATCACAGGATAGAGGGGTAAACATAATAGAATAATGCATACTGTGCTGCCTGGAACATCTAAGAATAGTATCATAATTTTATTTAATTATTCATTTATTTATTTATTTTTGGATAAAAGAAGAATTGTATTAAGATAGGAAGAGTACAAGATGAAAAGAGGATAAGCTATCCTCTAGGAGAAAAACAAAAGAAGAAAACATAAATGTAAAAGGGCTCTCCAATCTCATCTCATGCCATGTCTATCAAAGAAACACCCTTAAAGAGACTGTGACTTGCGCTGCTGCGCACCAAAGAGAAGCCAAGAAAACAATCTTTTCCCATAACAGCTTTAAATCCAATACTGTTCCCTTAAAAATACGAGCATTTCTTTCCAACCAAATACACCAAATAACAGCATTAATAGCACAACGCCATAAGGTTTTACCCTTCTTGCTCTTCCCAGAACCTCTAAAGCTAATCAGCAAGAACTGCTCCAAACTTGAGAATAAAATGCATACATTAAATGTAAACCATCAACTCAGTGCATGTCTACAACTAAGTTTGCTGCTACCATAACTCACCCATCTTACATATCAAAGATAAGGGTGTACAATCACTAGTATTCAATTATTCATTCTGGAATTCAAAAATGCAAACATTAATTACCATTAATATATTTCACTAGCAATACATTCCAATCGGCAGTATGATTTCACAATAAATTTTTAAGTTCCTAAAGCAAGGAAAAACCATATATTAACAGACATACAACTAAATTAGATTAGCTATGCAACATTTAGTATCATGGTGAGAAAAAGATAAGTTACCAACCATCAATGACAATGCCATCATCTAGTCGCTTGTTCGAGGTGTCATACGGATCAATCCTTATTACCCTTTTTTTCTTCTTAGGCTGATCATCTAGCATCTCCAAGTCATCATCCAATCCTGTTTTGACTCGAGCTTTTCTCTTGGTAGAATTTGAAGGAGATACAATTTTTTGGTTTTTCTCTTTACTCAATTCAGATCTATGTTGTCTATGTTTCTTCAATAAACCACTCCCACTATCATCTATCATAGCAGATTCTATTTTACCGATCTCCTTTCCCTGGGCTTTATGCTTAGCATTTGATAATTGGGCTTTTTCCTTGATGATCTTAATTTTACTAGAGGAACGCTTAGCTTGAGACGTGGCATTTTTGGAAACCCACATGGAGCGGTCACTGGTTTTTCCTTTAACAAACTCATCTGAATTCACCTTCTTCTCCCCTTTCCTGGATGCTCCTGTAGTTGTACCATTGTAAGATTTCACCTTTCCACCTGTTTTTTGTTCAGCTTGAGCATATATTCTATTTTTTCTCCTATTAGAATCCAAAGGTTTCATATTTTTTCTCTCGTCAAACTCCCAATCATTCCCTTGTTCACCTGATTGAATTTTCTTAGTTTTCAAATCCCCCTTCAACCCATTTTTTCTTCTCGCGTGAGGCTTACCTTTCTGGACAGAAGTATCAGCATTTATAGCTCCCTTAGAGTTGTTAGAAATGTTTACAGCAACTTTAAGCTTCTTGTGTAGCTTACGCCTTAAACTTGCCTCAGTAGACATTATACTCAATCAATGTTACACTATACCTACAATTACAACATTCTCAGACTTCATTTAGGGAAAAATTAAAGCTTTAGAAGAAGAACAACAAGTTCACCGCGCTATGGAGTTGAGAAAGTAAACACCTTTGAGTGAGTTAAGAGGGAGGAGCGTTCTGCTCGTGGAGGCGATGGCCCTGCAACATACCAAGCCGTCGATTATGTTTGGGTCGTGTCTAAAGAGTGAGACTAGAGGAGTAAAGACTTCGCTATCACTAGGGTGGGAATGCCATGGGCCATAGTTGCAACAAACAAGATGGACAAGGCCTTTCGAATTTTGGCCCACCCAGAATACTGATCCAATTTGACACTCCTCTCGTATTTTTTTGAAGACAAAAAATTCATTAGCCCTTACCAAATACAAAATGCACTCCGGCGAATTCTGGCCCACCCATGTTTTTTTTGGTTCCTTCGATACTTGCACAGCCGAGAAGAGAGGGAGTGTGCGACAGAGAAGAGAGCCCAGTCCAGCAGAGTCACTCCGGCGGCGGCAGCGTGCGGTGGTGTTCGGTGGACTTGCAGAGGGAGAGTCCAGAGAACCGAGAGGGGGACTTGCGAGAAAGAGAGAGAGGGAGACTTGCGATTGCCGGATTGCTAGAGAGGCGCAGCTGCGGTGGGAGGGGGTGAAGCGTGAGCGATTGAGCGTGAGTACTGGAGGTGGAGGGAAGGGAATTAGCCTTCAACTTGGTGAGAGCCAGAGGGACGGAGACAGAGCTGTGAAGAAGACGAAACTGACCGGTGCCTCCAAAACCCGACCCGATTAAACTGACTGACCCGTTCATAACCCAACCCGACTAAGCTTACTGACCCCTTCAAAACCCGGATTCCTCCCGCCCTATTCGCAGATCTTCCGTCTCCGATTCAATCCTCTGAAATGAATGAACAAATCACATTCACAAACCAATCCATATCAAAAGGGAAAGAATCTACACTTTAATCTTTTCGAAACCCCTAAAAGTTTTCTTGTTCTCAGCTCGACCAGTCCATGGCCTTGACCATCGAGCATTTCAACAAGTACGGTTTTTTCTACTCTCGTAACTCAAAATCTTCACTTCATGTGCTTCAAAATCTATTCTTTTTCTTTTCCCGCATACTCTTCAAGAGCAGAAGATATTGCTTGCGTTTATTTTATTTTTAGATTTTGAGTTCAAAGATATTATATCTGCATAGGTTGGTTAAACTAGCCGCGAGGGCCTTCTATGATGACATAACGACCAAAGGGGAGAATCAGCCGAAAATGGGTCGGAGTGATAACAGAGGAATCGCTGTTGTAGTGCTTGATGCCCTCACCAGGTAACACCCTTTTTCTTGTTTATTTATCTCTCTGCTTTTGAGGGCATGATTTTTTGTTTCTTTGTTGAAAGCAGTAGTACAAGGAAGAACAATTAAGAAGTGAAAGGAAACAATATGAATGAAAGAATTTGAATATTAAAGTGATCTTGAGCAGTGTTATCAAGAGCAAATCTAGAGGGTGAATTTTGGTTATTGAATCTTGTGTGCATGGTGGGTGTGATCAGGAAGTGCGAAAGATGATATTGGTTGAACTTGAATATATTTAAGTACAAAATAGGACATACATAATTTCTGTCAATCTTTTGCAAATTCTGTCCAGACGACAATGGGTTAGAGAAGAAGACTTGGCAAAGGACCTCAAATTGCATGCAAAACAACTTCGTCGGACTCTACGGTTTTTTGAAGAAGAAAAGTTCATTACTCGAGATCATAGGAGAGAGGTAACTATTTGGTTCTGTTGCAGTCATATAGGATTTTCTTTAGAATTTCAAACATAAGCAACTATATCTTTCTCCACTATTCCTAATTCTTATGTTTTGACCATGCTATTTAATTGTTTAAAAGTCCAATTAAGTCCCGATTGAGTTTTTGAATCACAGTTTCTTTATCTAACCATATTGTCTCTATACCTTATTATCCCTAAATGATTATACTCTTCTTGTTTATATTCCTACACTATATTGTAGTAAACAAAGGACGCATTTTGCATTTTGTATGAGTTAAATGCATTAACGTAGTCAGTTCTCAGAAGCTGATGTTATAGCATAACATCTTGTTCCTTTGAACAGTTCAGCTGAATGTACTCTGTATGTATTGAAAGCTACAAAATAACATTATAAATGGAGAGTAATAACAGAAGATATTTAAGTTAAAAATGGTTCAGTATTCTCTTCATCATTAACTTCTTTCTGTTTTTTCCCCTTATTTAAAGGAATGGGTGAGTTAGGGCTAACTGCAGCTGTTAGTTAGCAAAGGAAGGAATGATCTGCTGGATTGTTGTCTAATTAGACAATCTTCAACTTTGTTATGGTCTTTTACACAAACTATAACAGGCTTTTATTATTTTTGTTCCTGTTGTCTGTTAGAGGATACATTACACAGAACATTTCTGTTTTTGGCCAAACTTCTATTGTTTTCCTTTAGCTTATATCTTATTGTGATAGCTCTGATCTTGAAGTTCTAAGCATTTGTAAAGTTGTGGAGAAATGGGGTCTTATTTGCTGAGGTTTCATGATGAAAACTGAAAAGGAATGCTAATGAACCATATAGTTATCTGGAAATTGTTATGTTCACAAACAGTTTTAAAGTACATTATTTTTTTGCATAAAAGAAAAAATTCTTGTAGAAAGGAAGAGAAGAAAAGTACAAAGGGTGAGGACTGTGAGTCCTCTTGATGGTAACAGAAAAAGGAAGACAACCAAATGTAAAAATATATCAAGAAAGCAGATCCTGACAATCCTACTGCGTAAAAGGGATAGCCTTATAGACTTATTCTTTAAAACTCAGGCATTTCTGTCAAGCCACAGGCACTAAACGACAGTAAAAACTGCATTGCCATAAAAGCTTGCCCTCCTTACTCTTTGCAGGGCCTCTGAACTTTATAGTAAAAAATTATTCCAACTTTCCAGGACAAATCCAGCATTCACTGTAAACACCAAAAGTCTATTCCACTTTAATGTAGCGGCTGAACAATGTAGAAATAAATGGCTATAGGTCTCAGAATTAGAAAAGCGCATAACAAAAACATTAGGAGAGATCATGCCTCAAAGATAGGAGATATTTTCACCAAAGCTTTAAGAAGTCATTTTCATAATTATGTCGTAAGCTGGGCATGTTGGATATCTATGCTCCAGCTTGTCGGAGAGTGATAAATTATAATATTGGGACTGTTGTAATTAGTTAAAACTTAAAAGTTGATTATTTGTTTTTGACTAGTTGTATAAATAGATGTAACAGAATCATAACGAATAGAATGATCAGGGTGTTTGGATTAGCTGTGAAAAAATAGATTTTGTAGAGAACCAATTTCAGGTAGAATTGATTTTGGAAAAATCACTTTTATGCTTTGATGCAGTTATTCAGAAGTGATTTTTTAAAAAATTTGGATTGTATTAGAAAAATCACTTTTAGGTGTCATTACTAAAACGGGTATGAAAATGGTTGTAAATACTATTTCTGTGAGGGTGAAACTGGTAAATTACATACTAAAATACACACAATTTATTTTGTCAGTATCAAAAGCATCTTTTTCAAGCATCTCCAAGAATAGCGCTTATTTGCCTCAAAATAGTAAAATTGATATGTAAATTTTACCTAACAAGATGTTTGCCATCCCAAAATCTATTTTGGGCCATCAGAAGTGATTTTGGGGACTACATAAGCTATATCAAACACCCCCGTTTCAGTCAAACGGTTCTCTATCTTTTTTAAATCATAACATATCTTTTACATGTCTAAGGCTTTAAGATGTCCATTGTGGATTGTTATTTGTACGTGACCTCAAACTCTTGGTTCCTGTCCTTGGACTTGAGGTTCCAATACCCACTACACATGTAAAATCTCCATTTCCTTTTTTATTTTCTTATCTTAATGATATTTTCTTTGATCACTTGTCTGTTCTTCCAGTTTTGGCTCACTTGATGGTGTGTTATCTCTTAACAAGATAGTTGTTCTACTTCTATTAAATGTAGTAGTCCCCCATTGTCAGTGATATTGATGTCTTCCAGATCTTGAGAAAGAACTAGGCTTGTTTAAGCTAAGGTTAGAGGCTTCCCTTGAACAAGTTTGTGTCTATTATCTCAAAGATTTGAAAAGTGAATTTTTTTTTATATATATTTTTTTGTTAATTTAAATTCTTCATGGTAGGTTATTTAGTTCTGATTTTTAATTTCGATGTGATTATGTGTGCTGAATTTTATGGTTATGCATTTGGTGTTCCGAGTTTTGCTCAAGTGTCTTTTCTTCATGATTGTATGATTCAGGCACTTATTTTCTTCTTTCTTCACATGTTGTCTTATTTTTATCACAGACTGCAAAAGGTGCAAAAATGTATAGTGCTGCAGTAGCAGCTACAGCTGATGGGACACAGAATGGGAAAGAGGGAGAAGAAAAGGTCAAGCTGCACACTCACTCTTACTGTTGTCTGGATTATGCACAGGTCTACCTCTTTATTCTCACTTTGTCCTTCTAGGAGTACAGATGTAGCTTTATCAATTATGTTTGGTGTTTTTACTGCTGCGGGAAGGAAAAACTATACTATTTTTCATGTTTTCCTGATAATATTTTTTAAACAGTTGTCAACTGATTTCTGGCTTTTCCATTTTTACAAATTCTTACAATGAAATTTGTTTCAGATATATGATGTGGTTAGGTACAGACTTCATCGTATGAAGAAGAAGATAAAAGATGAATTGGAGAACAAGAACACAGTTCAGGAATATATATGTCCAAACTGTGGAAAAAGGTTTCAGTTGTTCATTGTAATATTGATAAAGTAAATTTCATTAAACTTACTGATATAGATGTATATTTGTTCCATAACACTTCAAAACTTGAATCATTATAGATACAATGCTTTGGACGCACTACGGTTAATATCTCTGGAAGATGAAGATTTCCATTGTGAAAGTTGTAATGGAAAACTTGAGGTAGAAAGTGACAAGTTAGCTACTCAGGAAGGAGGAGATGGAGATGATAATGCAAGAAGACGGCGGCGTGAAAAATTGAAGGATATGCTTCAGAATATGGAGGTTCGTTTATGATTTTACCATGATGATTGTTTCTATTTTTAGCTTGAAGGTGGACTTTATAAAGTTATCTTCCTTTTATTTAGATTCATTATTTGTGGTTGCTTATCACTGTTCTTTGCTGGAGCTCAGAAGCTTTTAACCAATGTAGTTTTCTACAAAGGGATGTCTGTTATTCATGTGTCATGGGGTTAGGTAATGCATTTGTGGGTTAACAAGCTGAGAGAGAAACATAGTAATTACGTTTTTCAAATAACTTGTTGTTATCCCTATGTCATCCCAACTCAAGCCTTTGATGGACCAACACCTCGTTGAAACCATTAGAGTTGATGATAAAAATAGCTGATGGAGCAGCAATGATGCAGTCGAAAAATTTAAATGATTTATGGGATTAGATGAGAGGAAAATGATGGTATAGAACTGTTGTATATATGAGGAGTTCACCTTGGATAGAAATCTCGACTTAGATTTGTGGTACAAGTCCAAGTATAACATAACGCCTGCGCCCGCCCCCCTCACCCACAAAAAAAAAAAAAAACACACACACGAAAGAAATACCCCATCCTCACACCAAAAAGGAAAAAAGTCCTCCAGAAAGGGAAACTGTCTTGAAATAGTGATGATTTTGATGTTGGGCCTTCTTATATGTCTTGTTTAGGGGTTAAACAGGTATTATATGATAATATTCTCTTGTATTATATATGTGTAACCAATGACTTATTGGCTATGATATCTGAGTCCAGGTACAGCTCAAGCCTTTGATGGACCAACTCAATCGGGTAAAAGACTTGCCTGTTCCAGAATTTGGCAGCCTCCAAGCATGGGAAGCTCGGGCTAGTGCTGCTGGACGTGCAGCCAATGGAGATGGCAGTGCAAGTGATTCTAAAACATCTCTTGGTCTGGGACAATTGCCTTATAATGGAGATACTAAGGTAACATTCTCCTGGTTTGTACTTTTACAATATAATTTTTCCTTTTCACTCAGTGATAATATAGTGTTGATAGTTGTTATGGCTACATAGCCTACAATAGTCCGAATGTTACCTTCTGCATGAGTCTGATGAATTTGATTCTCTAGGATATATCTCTTATGCATGCATGAATTTTGCTGCTGGCGGAATGTGTGGATATTCCTATTTGAATTTCCATCTTTTAATGTCGTATCTGTTGCTTTGAATATGCTAGAGAAATGTTTTCAAATTCATTGAAATGAAGACAACTTGTATACTGATAGGTGGATCTTGTATGATAAAAGAAGTTGTATTACATTAGTGTTATCAATAAGAGGAGATTTATAGAGATAGTTTAGATCATTAGGGAGTAGTTGTTAGATTTAATATGATAAGTTTCCAAACTCATTTCACTCTGACCTTTTTTACAAGTTTTATTAGTTGTAACAGTGCAACTCATCAAGAGTAGATATACTCGAGCCTGTCTTTATTTGAGGTGACAGGAATTTATATAGGAATGGTCTATTTGTGATTGTGTCATGGCAGTCTGTCTGCTTATCATGCATGCTCAGTAACTTGCTTGTTTATCTCAGTTCTGCTGTTAGCTGGTTAAGGCTAGATATTTAAGGCCATACCATGTACAGGTATTTTGACAAAAACACTCCAAAAATCCATGACTTTAAGAAATATGAGCTACTACAATCTTAAAAGCAAAAGACAATTTTTTCATGTCATGCAAAAATGGTATGCAAAGATTGGATTGTGGTGAAACAATACAGGGTTAAAAATAGAAAATACCAAAATCCAATGACTACATTTTTTTTCTATATTAATGTGTGGCAGGATTTGAATATGGGCCCTCTCAATTAGGAGAGGAACCCATGACCACCAGGTTATTGCCCGAGTGGCAAACCCAATGACTACTCACCGACTATGCATGTATCCATAATGAGATCAGGGGTAATGCTGTTTTTTGGGCTTCAGTAACGAGCCCTTGATGTGTATCCAGATCATCCTTTCCATTCCTTGTATATTTGGAATTTTCGTTTTTTAATTTGAACTTCATCTATCGTGTAAGGATTCTGATGTGGTGTACTTGGTTTCTGAAATTTCTGAAAACAGCTATACATATCTGTAGTTTTGTTTTAACCTTCTGTTCAACGACTTGAAATAAATAATAAATAATTAGTGAATAAATCTTAAGGATAATATCTGGATTTTGCTGAAGGTATATTATCATGGATTTTTCTGTCCAACTGTTCAATTTTGGCAATGAGCATCTCTACCCTCATACCCTGAAAACTTAAATGCTAAGTAATTATTGGTTGATATGGACAGGTTGTAGTTGACTTTAATGGGGCGGAAAGCAAAGGAGAGGATATTAAGTCCGAAGCTGAAACTATGAAGGTTTTGCCACCATGGATGATTAGACCAGGGATGAATCTTACAAAAGAACAACGTGGAGAGGTGAAGCAGGAAACAAAGATGGATGAGGCTTCAACTTCCACAGCAGCACAATATTTGGATGACAAGAAGTCGACACTAGAACATGATGATAAGAAAAATATACATGTTTGTTCCTATTGTACTTAAAAAAGTGTGAGAAGGATTTTGTTTGCTAAAGATCTCATATTTCTTCTGCATTATTACAGGATGAGTTTATTAAGGCTTATTATGCTGCTTTACTCAAGAAGCAACAAGAACTGGAAGAAGCAGCAAAAAAGCAAGAAGACTTGTCAAATGCACACACATATGATAATCCTTCTAGCAGTGCTACCAATCGTCAGGTTGGTATGAAATCAAAACGTGAGGAAGACGAGGAAGATGATGGTACTGAGTGGGAGGAGGCTCCGGTTGCAGGTAAAGACAAATAATTTAATTTCAATATGATTGCTAATGATGTTGTTTATTTGTGAATTTTAATTATTTTATTGCTTGAATTTTTTAGTTTTAATTACTTGCAATGAGTTTAGGAGTATGCATGATATTGCCATGAAATTTTTTTGGATCTTGATTCCATATGCCATTTTAGTATTATTAGATGCCATATAAGTGAAAGGTGATAGAGGTGGCAGGACAGCTGCCGTGGCAACTGTGATCACTGTAGGGTGATGATAATTGTGTTATGTGCAGTGGTAATAATGCTAGAGATGGGATAAGTATACAATTAGCAAAAATGTTCAATTGGTGAGATCTAAAGAACCTATGTGCGGGGTAATAAATTCCCATATTTTGTTGGAAACATTTTTCCATGTCAATTAATGGCTCAGAAATTGTATTTGGAATCCAGAACTAAATTAGGAATCATGACAATACCTCCTGATAGGGAATTCTTGTAAACGTTGTTGTCTGAATGCTAATTTAGTTATCCTTTACAATGAGATCTTTCCATAGATATGAGAACCAGATGCTTTAGATGTTGTTTCCATTATCAGTCTCCACAGTATCTTTTTTTTTTTTTTGGGTTGTTGTTGGGTGGGGGGAGGAATATTACAGTCACTAGGAGCAGTGAACTTGAGGAGAACTTTGCTTTGTATGTTCATGTTAAACAATATTGACAATCACCTTCTGAACTTCTCTTTCTAACTTTGTCCAACCCCCGCGTTCTTTTTTCTCCCTTCGCCCAACCTTCTCTCTCTCCTTGACCAGATTATGTTGAGAGTACTCATTTGTGCCCTTCTTGTGATTTTAAAGGTAATGCAAGTGAAAATTACAAGGTTGACTTGAATGTTCAAGCTGATGATGTGGCAGCTGATGATGAAGATGATGTAGACTGGGAGGAAGGTTGATGGAAGGATATCTCATCAGTATAAAGGAATTACATGTGATATGCAAGAGTTTTGAATCGCATTTCCCTCAGTATTCTCATACTATAAGGACTCTGCTCTGTACTACATTGCCTCTGCCACCTCCTACCCTTTTCCCTGTATAAAGAAAGAAAAAGTAGTCCTCAAGACTCATTGATTGACCTGGCCTAAAAAAAAAAAAAAAAAAGACTTGCTGATTGATGAAGTGCAGATGCTTTCATGGTGTGCAATGCTCTGAATTTGTTTGTCAATCATTTTATTTCAGTGGTGTGGAAAATATAATTAGCGATGGCTTACATTTCTACTCAAGAGAGTTTAGAGGCAACAGTTACAAATGTCATAATATCACATCATTCCTATCGTCAGTTTTATAGCCAGCAGACTCAGCGCAACGATGCTCCATTACAAAATTTCTTTGGCTTCTTTAAAACTGCGGTTAATATGAGCCAAGGTTGCTGATGGGGAACACAACCTTTATATTATTCTGTTTATAATGAATTGATTTAATATTTTTTAATAGCCTAACTCTCACTAATCCTATATTATCATTTTCAATTGCTGTTATACTTATTAACATGTAGTTGCAGGCTCACCATGTTAATAGCTATGTTAACACGTAGTTTTTCAAAATGCTCATATACACAAAGTTATAGCTATGGCCTATGAGTATTTTAACAATGAGACTCGTAAAGTAGGGATAACTCATATCAAATTTAGTGAGGACCAAAGTTTTGTAAGTTTGGCTTTGCATGGTTGTGTCAGGCCAAGGTTCATGCTAGGTATTGATATGTTGATAGATACTATTCGCAAGTTTTGCAAGTCTAACTCCTTATGGTCCTGTCAAGCCAAGGTTGTATTGATATAGTACATTGGATGTTAATATAATTTTTTCCCCAGCCAACGAGTTTGCTAGAGAGTTGAAAAGAAGAGGAAGTTCATCAATTTCTCATGGAACAAATCCTTGTTTACAACCAGATCATCGTTAAAATAACCAAATCAAATCGTTAAAATTAATTCCTTTAAAATTTATTGATTTTTATTGAAAATCAACACTCAAAAAATATGACTTAGTTGAATATGAATATTTTATACTCCTGACTACCATTATCATTTAATTTACAATATTTAAGACTGCTGACACTAAGAAAGATATATAATGGATTTTAAATAATATTCTGATTTAGTAATCATGCAGCTTTGTTGATATAACGATTTAAAATTATATTTCTCTCAACCCAAATATATTATGTATATGCCTAAAGCATATAAACAATATCTATATATGATGATTTTACATTTCCTAAGTTTATAGTTAATATGTCCAAAGCAAGGTATAAATTTATGTGAATACAAATTAGAGAAAACAATATATAACTCTTAAAATCTTCAGGTCCTAGATTCTCATATTCTTAGCTATAAAATCTAGTTTGACAAAAAAAAAAAAAACTCCTAAAAGTACATGTTACCTTCGGATCTTAAATCACTATATATATAGATATAGATAGTTTTAAATTTCAATTTTTGTGAATACCGATTAGAGGAAGACGAAATCTCCAATTACAAGTGACTTGGGCACTTAGAGAAGTCATAATATACAAGACTCAATAATCCTATATATAACAAACTTTGAGACTTTTTTTTTTCTTGTGCTAAAAAATTTAGAAATTAGCTAATAAGCTACGACACAATCAAAAGCATGGCTCATATGAGATATCTTATCAATGAATTCCTATGGNGGGCACTTAGAGGAGAAGTCATAATATACAAGACTCAATAATCCTATATATAACAAACTTTGAGACTTTTTTTTTTCTTGTGCTAAAAAATTTAGAAATTAGCTAATAAGCTACGACACAATCAAAAGCATGGCTCATATGAGATATCTTATCAATGAATTCCTATGGCCTCAAACTCTAAGATAGAGATTTCTAAATTCATTAATATTAACTAAACATAAAACACATAACAAGAAATCAAGACTGGCACAATTAGAAACAATGAGTTATAAAAATATAAAGACTTAATATCAAGACTAAAGAAAAGCAGCAGATTACATTTATTTCGAACGAGAGCATGAAGGGGAGCAACTACTTTCCATGGTTTGGATTAAGCAAGAGGTACTACTTAATGCTCGGATTGAAGGATGCAAATTCAATAAATTCTTTATTGCTTTCTAACACTGCCATATCTTGTTCGCTCAAGGTTAACAAGGCTTCTATTCCTTTGCCGTCACTTGTATCCATCAAAATCATAGAATTCTTGATTGTAAAAGAAGGAAGACTAAACCATTTTGGTCTTCCCCACCCAAAATCAGTGTCATAAAATGACATCCTGCACCAGCTTGTGAAGCCATAGAAATCTACATCATCTTTAGTTGCAAGTTTGGAGTCATTCATAGCATCATAAATCTTAAAGAACACACTTCGGTCTCGAAGCATATGGGCAAGGATATTTTCGGAATATTGGGCCAAACTTTTCCTTATCTGAATAACCACTCGTTGCAAATCTATCTCACCCTCCTCCGGCCCAACTATGATTTGACCTATAAAGTTACCCACAGAGTTTTCAGGCAAGGAAGGAGACACCCTTTTACGTATATTCACTGCTTGGGACATCACAGATGGTCTAGTGGTGGATCCCAAATTTGTTCTTGATGCAGTGTTTGCACACTTCCAAATGAGCGCTGTAACAGCCTCAACTCGTGTTGGTTTCGGCACTGTTGTGCTTGCAACTTTAGTCTTAAGCTCAGCTATGTTTGATTCCTCAAAGACATACCTTCTTGTAACACATTTTGGAGACAATTTTATCTCAATGGGTGGTAATATAATGGAAGAATCCTCTGAGGGGTGAAGAGTTGTCCCAACAACATATTTTGGAAGCATAGACTCAGCCATGCAACCAAAAGCAGTTGCTGACCAGCACTTGATGAAAGTAGATACTGTTGATGCATCACCAAACTTGTGGGAGAAGGAGACTGCGAGTGTTAAACTTCCACACTGGAAGAAATTGGCCTGCACATATAATAATGAGCCAGTGGTTGCTTTAGAGGGCGCTATCTCAATGGGAAGAAACTGGTGTAGTGAGTCAAGGTCTGGTTTTTTAAACAAGTCTGATAGGAAACCATTGACTCGAGCTTCAACAAACTCCACACCAGCATCATTGCATTCAATAACTGCATTGTCTTTTACTCTTCCGGCAAGTGGGTAGAATTGGGTTAGAATTTCAGATAAAGATCCCTTTAGACGTTGAGACTTAGTTGCAATGTCTAGCTGATCAATGCAATCGGAATTAATGGGGTAGAACAAAAGAATTGGTGTATAATTTGGTACCATCATCTGGTCTATGAAGGAGAGTTGAACATTTTTAAGGTTTTGTGGGGTTGGAGATGATGGTTTTATGGTTTCTTTTGAGATAATCTCAATCTTCATGGGATTCACCATCTTATCTTGAATTGGTTTTGAGTGGTGCAATGCCCTCAACTCAACTACTGAATATAAATAAGCCAGGAAAAATTGCAGTTGGTTTCATTAACATTGGTTTACATTGTCAAGAAATAAATTAAAATCACATGATTATGATGCACTAAGAGAATAAGAGGTAGGCGCAACCACTCTTGACTACTTTTCAGATGTAGAATCAGAAAAATAGCCAAGTTAGTGGAAATAAAACAAACTCATTTATTGACAAGTTGTGCACATTCTTGTAGTGCATTACAAGTTGTGCACTTGAGTATCTTTTGAATCTTTACTTCCTTTTCTCTTATGGCGCACAAACAATATATTAATTAAATATATTATTCTTGTAGTGCGCCTAATACAGCGATGGTTCAGTTCTTGCTGTTTTAGGTGAAGGTTTGTTTATCTTTGCTTTCTTAATTATTTCTTTTTTCGGTAACTAACCAACTGGGCAGAAAGTTCAGCAAACGAAAGAAAACTAGACAACAACCACCTAGGGTATATCAACGCCAATCAGATCTTTTCTTAGGCAATCCCCAATACGATAAGATGAACCTCCATAGCCATAATTCTAAAATTATATATTGATGAATTAATATTTTCCTTATTCTTTTCATCTTATCTATATGAATAGAAAACAATAATTTAAACCAGCTCTGAGTTGTTTTTGTAAAAAGTTACTGCATAACATTATGAGTTATTATTTGGTTCACTAATGATAAAAAGTAAAATATTTAACTAAAGCGATTAAAATTTCATAATTTTATTTATAATAAATCAATTTTTTTTTTGTTACATGACGTCAAGGAGATTCGAATCTTGTCAATCTGTATATTATCTAAACCCCTCACCATTATATCATACTTACTGGCTTCAACAAACCAAATTTTAAACATTACTATTCCTAAAATTTTTACACATTTTAATTTAAGATAGTTTTGTTATTGATTCTAAATAATGTTTCTAGTTTAATTACTTTTTATTATGTTTTGTATAAGTTAATTCTAATATAAACTAAATCATTATTAAGATATATAATTAATGTCTATGAAGTATTAAAATTAGTTTTTTTGATTGGAATTATATATTAAAAATTATTATTCTTTAATCTTTATTTAAAGTAACATTGTAAATGGAAACTTTCCTTTAAAGTCTTGCCAATGTTTTTTATATCTAACATGAAATCGAAGAAACATTCTCACCTACATATTGGCTAGGACATAGGACAATGATGAATTGCATATTTTTAGTCTTGCTTTCCGTTTTGCAAAGCAAAGTGGAATCTCAACCTTCAATTTCAATATTTAGATAGGGAATTGCTATAATACTCTCCTCTAAGGAGTTTTGCCGCTACTATATCCTCCAAAAGAACTTCTAATTTGGACATAAGTGACCCTTCATTTTGGGCTCATTACAAAGCAATTTCTAAGCATAATGAATTAGTGTGAATCAAAACAGTTGTAGCTGCATAAATTTATCACTTATACTTAATTAGTTACAATCTTATAAGTTCATCCACCTTTAATTAACCAATTCTAATTACCAAAAAACCGAAATGCTTTTGGTACTTTGCCAACTATGCAAGTTAATAAAATATTCTTATGCTTTTCTTTATTCGGTATTGCTTGATTAGACCGTCAAGTTTATCCATTAATTTCTTTTTGTGGTTTACTTTTTTAAATATTTCTAGTTGACTAGAACTAGGGCATCATTTTATTTAAGGAAGGGTTTGCTCTATTTGCCATATAAAAAAAAGTAGTGGAGGTACTTAAGTTGGTAGTTGGTACCCATTTACTTGAGAAGTGCGCTAGAACTGATCCTCATAAAAAATGATCAAGTTCAGATATGAAGAAGTTAACAAGATAGAAAGCCACCTTTGTTAGGTAAGTATACAATGTTTTGGCCGTCATATAAGACTTCAAATAGGTTTTTCCTTACATATTACCTATAAAATAATTAAATCAAGTGTTTAAAACTACAATCGACTATGAATCATGCAAGCAAAAGGAAAAAAGAGTTCGTTGGTGCTCCATCTCTATCAAGGGATCCAAAATCTTGACATACTGGCACCACTTAGGTTAGGCGTGGAAATCTGCTCAACTTGCTCACAGCCTATATTATACATGCTGTTGAAGTTTTAATAATTTTTTTAGATTATTCATATATGAAAAAGTTAATTACGAAAAAAAATGGAAAAAATCATCCTTATTAAGTATGTATACACGTGCTCAATGTGACAGTACTATGAAATTCATCCACTGCATGTCCGCATTTTTGATTTAGTCAAAAGCAAAAAAGCGAAATGCTTTTGGTACTTTACCGACAATCAAGTTAATCAAGTATGTATACATCGTTATTTTTTTCTATATATAATGCTTGAGGAGTGCACCTCACCATATAATAACCATTACTTCCTTCTAACTTGTGCGTCCAGCAGTTTATGCGTACTGCAGAAACAACTTTGAAGCCAAAAATGGTGACCATAACCTCTTCTTACACAGTCATTCCAAGCGAGGCTACTCCAAAGGGTCCGTTGTGGCTTTCTGAGGCTGATCAATTACTCAGTCCATGGACTCATACGCCTACTCTCTACATTTACAAGGCAAGCCACAAGCAGAAGCTCAAGCACAATGTGATTGAGATAATGAGAGAATCTCTTAGCAACATCTTAGTCCACTACTACCCTCTAGCTGGCCGACTCCGCTGGATTGGAGGGGGGAGATTGGAAGTGGACTGTAACGGAATGGGAGTGACACTGTTGGAAGCTGAAACTACAAAAACACTGGATGACTATGGTGAGTTTGAAGCCAATGAGTGCATTAGAGAGCTCATTCCCAAGGTAGAGGTTGATTATGGCGGTCCAATAGACGATATGACCTTGTTGGTGGTGCAATTGACAAGATTCAGTTGCGGTGGCCTTTCTATTGGGATTGCCAATTCCCATGTCATGTTTGATGGAGTGTCTGCCACTCAATTTGTGAATTCATGGGCCAAGATGGCTCGTGGAGAGGCATTAGACAAAGAAGAAATACCATTTCTAGATCGAACCGTTCTAAAATCTCGAGAACCTCTTATGGCACCACGCTTTGACCACCCGGAATTCAAACCAGTGCCAAGTTTGTTAGGTGACTCTGATAGTATGGTTGAGATCACCAAGAAGAAGACGAGCTTTGCATCATTGAAGCTCACAAAAGAGCAGCTATTGAAGCTAAAGAACAAAACCAATGAAGACATTATAGTGCAGGTGCAGGAGCAAGGGGGTCGTCCTTATAGCAGATTTGAAACTCTTGTTGCCCATATTTGGAGGTCTGTGGCAAAGGCCCGGCAAGGAGATATTCTTCAGGAAACAGTAGTTGGGACTGTTGCTGATATCCGGAACAGAATGAATCCACCTCTCCCAAAGAATTATTTTGGGAATGCAATACTTCGAACAGTGACACCCACATGCCTCAGTGGGGATATCACATCAAAACCATTGAGCTATGCTGCCCAAAACATAAGGGATGCAGTTAACATACTTACAGATGAGTATCTCAGATCTCAGCTTGATCTTTTAACGAGTCAACTACAACTGGATTGGCTCAAGAATCCCCTTCGCTTAGTTGAACATCCAGAAGGTCAATTTCTTGGAAACCCTAATATTATTATTGGGTGTTGGATGAGCATGCCAATATATGATGCAGATTTTGGATGGGGAAACCCTATTTATATGGGTCCAGGGTCTTCGGATGTAGATGGCAGCATAATCATATTACCAACTCCTGCCGGCGATGGCTCTTTTGTTATTGCTGCTTGTTTGCAAACAGATCACATGGAAGATTTCAAGACTTTCTTCTATGCGGATATATGATATGAAAAAAACACTAGTAAGTTAGTACTTTGGCCCCAACTTGAGGCATTTTAGCGTCAACTAGACCATATACATATGTCAAGGTTGGAGCTATCATATGGGTTTCTATGCTACTGCCATCTCTTCTAAAACTTGTTTGTTTATTGGCCAGGTGATGATTTAATGCACTGTTTTAAATTACCAAAAGATAATAAAAAAGCAGTTTGTCTCTTACTGTTCACCAGATTTGTTTTTGCTTAATTCCATGGTTATGTGACTATGGGTTTGTTTGGGAGTTAAATTTGGGGGGAAAGAAGAGGAAAGGAAATGAGTAAATGTGTCCTTCCCCTTGTTTGGGAGTTCAAGATTTAAAAAGGAAAGGAAATCAAGGGGTAATCTCAAACCCTTGCATTCCTTTTTTATATCNGCTCAAGCACAATGTGATTGAGATAATGAGAGAATCTCTTAGCAACATCTTAGTCCACTACTACCCTCTAGCTGGCCGACTCCGCTGGATTGGAGGGGGGAGATTGGAAGTGGACTGTAATGGAATGGGAGTGACACTGTTGGAAGCTGAAACTACAAAAACACTGGATGACTATGGTGAGTTTGAAGCCAATGAGTGCATTAGAGAGCTCATTCCCAAGGTAGAGGTTGATTATGGCGGTCCAATAGACGATATGACCTTGTTGGTGGTGCAATTGACAAGATTCAGTTGCGGTGGCCTTTCTATTGGGATTGCCAATTCCCATGTCATGTTTGATGGAGTGTCTGCCACTCAATTTGTGAATTCATGGGCCAAGATGGCTCGTGGAGAGGCATTAGACAAAGAAGAAATACCATTTCTAGATCGAACCGTTCTAAAATCTCGAGAACCTCTTATGGCACCGCGCTTTGACCACCCGGAATTCAAACCAATGCCACGTTTGTTAGGTGACTCTGATAGCATGGTTGAGATCACCAAGAAGAAGACGAGCTTTGCATCATTGAAGCTCACAAAAGAGCAGCTATTGAAGCTAAAGAACAAAGCCAATGAAGACATTATAGTGCAGGTGCACGAGAAGGGAGGTCGTCCTTATAGCAGATTTGAAACTCTTGTTGCCCATATTTGGAGGTCTGTGGCTAAGGCCCGGCAAGGAGATACTCTTCAGGAAACAGCAGTTGGGACTGTTGCTGATATCCGGAACAGAATGAATCCACCTCTCCCAAAGAATTATTTTGGGAATGCAATACTTCGAACAGTGACACCCACATGCCTCAGTGGGGATATCATATCAAAACCATTGAGCTATGCTGCCCAAAACATAAGGGAAGCAATTAACATGCTTACAGATGAGTACCTCAGATCTCAGCTTGATTTGTTAACGAGTCAACTACAACTTGATTGGCTCAAGAACCCCCTTCGCTTGGTTGAACATCCAGAAGACCAGTTTCTTGGAAATCCTAATATTATTATTGGGTGTTGGATGAGCATGCCAGTATATAATGCAGATTTTGGATGGGGAAACCCTACTTATATGGGTCCAGGGTCTTCGGATGTAGATGGCAGCATAATCATCATACCAGCTCCTGCCGGCGATGGCTCTTTTGTTGTAGCTACTTGTTTGCAAACAGATCACATGGAAGCTTTCAAGACTTTCTTCTATGAGGGTATATGATATGGAAAAAACTGTAGTAAGTACGCACCTTGGGCCCAACTTGATGCACTTGAGCTTCAACTAGACCATATACATATGTCAAGGTTGGAGCTATCATATGAGTTTCTATTCTACTGCCATCTCCTCTAAAAATTGTTTGTTTATTGGCCAGGTGATGATTCATTGCACTGTTTTAAATTACCAAATGATAATAATAAAGCAGTTTGTCTCTTACTGCTCACCAGATTTGTTTTTGCTTAATTCCATGGTTATTATATGGATATATGTTTGCCGTACGCTGCACTCAAGAAAAAGTTTTATTATCTGACTAGGAATCAAATAATTAGAGATCCAAGGTGGTCCTTTTAAATAAAGGGACCCCATAATTGAGTGGATTGAGGAATGCAGTGGAGGCAAGGAGAGTAAGTACTTTGAAAAGATGGTTGGATTCAAGAAGCTCTTTGCTACTTTGCACTAATGCCATATCTTCTAGACTTAAAGGTCAAACACGCTTCTATTCCTATGCCATCATTTGTATCCATTAAAAAGAAAGAATTACCGTCTTGAAGTAATTGGACATGCTCTTTGAATAATCTTCCAAACCTTTCTCAGCAGAATAATCAATCGTTGCAACTTTATCTCACCCTCCGAACCAAAACGTTCCCAATAAGTTACCTACGGAGTTTTTGGGTAAAGGTGGAGCTAGCCACTTTCTTTTTTTCTTTTTCTTTTTTTATCTTTTTATTTTGACTCTGACTCTGAATTTGAACATGAAAACTATAAGTCTTAAAGATAATTTCAGTACCACTTGATTACATACCATTTAATCTCTAGCTACTGTTGTATATTTACTGTTTGGGACATCAGAGTTGATCTTATGGGCAATCCCAAGTTTTATTCATGGAGCAGTTGTTACAGTTTCCAAAGGACTGCCGAAACATCCTAAACTCGTGTTGGTTATGCTGCAGCAATGTGCTTGCAACTTTAGTCTTGAGCTTTTCTTTAATATTTTGATTCATTTATGTTTTAAAAAGAAGAGTAACATGGTGTTTGGTATTAGCTATCTTCTTTTTTGAGAATCCCTACTTTCTTGGGAATCTTATTCCCAGGAATAAGGTTACTAAGAAAGTTGACATTCTCATGTTCAGTTCAATTAGTCTATTCCTAGGAATATAATTAACTTTTTCCAAAATTACCCTCAAATAAAAGAAAATAATCATCCATTTTCCTTTAGTTCCATGAGGTCTGCAACAGTGAAATCCAAAACTTGTATATCAACCTAGCAATTCAAAAATTGAAAGGCTAAACAGCAATAAACAAACTAGTAAATTTAATTTACAGACTACCCATTGATGAGATTACAGGTGGTGGCCCAAATTTCTGAATCAAATTCCCAGAAAGATCATGAAGAACAATACACATTCATTTCCAATAGAATAGGTAGGAAACACATCCTTTTGCAATTCTCAAGCATAAGAATAACAATCTGCAAAACCCACAACCAAACACCAGCAATTGAAAGCAAAGACCAATAGATAAAGAGGAACTTACATTGAAGATGAGGCTCTTGTTGGAAGATTCCCAAGCTAAACCACCCCTGAAGTCTAATGTTCCAAACTAACACCAAGATAATACCAGCAATTCCCAGAATGTGAACCACAAACGTAAATGGAAAAGCAGGAACACCCAACGCCATCTCTCTCTGTCTCTCTCTCTCTCTTTCTCTCTCTCTCTCTTTCTCTCTGTGTGTGTGCTCTTCTCCTTCTTTCACTCAGTTTCTACAAGAAATTTACTCGAGCATCCAGCGAAGTGTTATACACTTTACAAACTCACGGCGGTGAACGGACACATCGACGGCTACCTCGCGCAGATGATGAGGGAGGAGCGGCGGCAGATGAGAATGATGAGGAGGGCAAAGAAGGAAATTTTTTTTTTCATTCCCAGGAAAGTTGTATTCCCACCTCTTGAGGTGGGAAAGTTTAATTTTCACTTTCAGTACAAATTTTATTCTTGGGTATCTTTGATGCCTGGGAATATTTTTTTCTTCTTTACACCAAACGTAGGAAACTTTTTATTTTCTCAAGAATGTTAAAACATTCCAAGTACCAAACACTACCTAAAGGAGCGGTCCAAGATTCAAACTTTCGAAATAAAAGGGGAATTTTCTCTAAACCTTTTTTGGGCTTCCTTATTGGATCAACGAAGACATTTATGCCCACAATCCTCGATAAAAAATTTTAAGTGTGTAATTCACTTAAAACTGAGTAATGGCCCAACAAGATTTTTTTTTTTTTTGTTATAATGAAGCTAAGAAATAAAAAAAAAATACATGATAAGAATAAAATAATTGATATTAGTTCTCTTATTCTTATAATCAAAGACTATGCTATTAGACTTACATTATAGGCCATCAGCCTTATTTTTTAAAAAACAATAAAAAAAAAAAAGAGTGGCAAATCTTTTTGACTTTTCGAAACAATCTAATTTGAAATTGAGATTTTCAATTAGGCCAACCAAAGGCATAGACTGCTACTCTTTTTTTTCTTTTATACTTTTGACTACAACTCTCGATTCAAACACAAAACTCATAAGTCATGAGAACAATTTCAGTACTACTCAGCTATAAGTTGTTTGGTGGACTTGTATTTTTTGATTATAATGTTCTTGAATTTTTACCTTTTTTGTGAAGGTCTAAGTCATGGTTGGCCCAAATCACTTCAAAAGCCAAAAATTAATAAGTCATTATATGTGATATAATGATAAAGGATTTGGGTAATTTATCAAAAGTCTTGAATTTGAACCGCTATACTATTATGTATCAAAAAAATAGCTCAAAACTAGTTCAACATTTGTGCAATGCATAAGCAGATAAAGCAAAAAGGAGAGTGTTGGCCCCACAAGTCTCTGTTCCTGTTTTGATGATGACAATAATGCCTTGTTATTTCCTATATGTGTTGTTTGTCTTGTTGCTTCTAATCTATGTTGAGTTTATAAGTTGTTATCTAGATCAAATTTGAAATGAAGCATTGATAAACTTGTTCTTAAGAACCAGTTCTTGTCTCTGTGATAAGTGTCGAACCTTGCTGATGTGAACAAAGCTTGTCGAGGACTCTCTAGCCAAAGAAAGCCTTTACAATCCAACTGAGAGTTGTACTTTGTGATAATGGAAAGTTCCCTTTTGAAGTGACTTTGGCAAAGTCCTTTTTTCAAGGAAAATTCTATCTACCTTCTTATACAAAGTGAGACTTTTGTGGACAAAAGCTTTCTTGATTGATTGACAAGGTGTTAGTCAGTTGGTGGCTCCTCTTTTGCCTCCCCCTTTCTCTTTCACGTGCACAAGAAATCAAATAAAGCAAGGAGACTTCTAAGTTTTCGGTAATGCATTAAGAGTAAATAGAAGAAAACATTTTAGAGAGAGAAAGAAGTCATTGTTGAGAGCTTTGCTCTTCCTCTTCTTCTCGGCCATTTCTTCATGCTTTAAGATCTTCATTGTATCATATCTACTCTATAAGAGAGTTTCTTCTTTGGGGCTAAAACAAAACACTTGGGTTTTTGTATTTGGATTTCTATGGGAGAAATCCATGAGAGTGATCTCTAGTGAGTTAAAGAGAGAGAGTTCATGGTGAGCTTGAAAAACAGAAACCATGGTTGTTAAGCTTGGAGAAGCTTGAAAAAATAAACTTGGAATATAGTGGAACCTCATGCTATGGGAGAAGTGGATGTAGGCATGTTAAGCCGAACCACTATAAATATCCTTGCTGTTCTTCTTCCTCCTCTTCTCTGATTCTCTGGATAACTTTCTGTTTTGGTATATATATATATATATATAGTCTGTTAAGTTATTTCGTTATATTCAAATCTTGCATTTGTCAAAGAACTAGTTTGTAAGAACTAGTTCTTAAGTAAATCTAAGATTTAAATTTATTTTTAAGAGAAATTTTTAACAATTCCTATTCACCCCCCCCCCCCCCTCTCTAGGAATATAATCTACTACTCTCAGAGAGAATCCCGTGGAGAAAAGAGAAATAGAAAAAGTAGAATGGAGAGAAAGAGAGAGCAAGTTGTTAGTCCCACAATTCTCTAATCGAGTTTTGATGATAACAAATGATCCTACTGTTACTAATCTTGGGTTATGTGTTTAAGTGTTTATTTAGAACGGGTTAGTAAGAAGTTTTGAAACTAGTTCTATCTTCAACAAAGAGCTAGTTCTGGCAGAGGAGGACTTGTTCTTCTAGAAGTTGATTGCCCAAATTTTTGCTGATGTTGACAAGGATCTATGCTGAATTAAGAAGACTCAAGAAAGTTCTCTTTTTGTTAGGAAGTTTCCTATACAAAGTGAGGAAATTTTCTCTTGAAGGTGCAGCTGCAAGATCCACTTTTTAAGCGATAAAGTAAGAATTGTTTATTGCTAAAAATGAAAGAAATATTGCAAATAGGATTCTCTTTCTCTATGTGGTGGACAGTTGTCCTTAGTGGGGTTGTTTTCTGAACTCTTCACGTGGGCTCATCTTCTTTTATGAAGAGATATTCTTTGAGACTTCAAGGCAAGAGAGAAAGAGAGCAAAAAATATGCAGCTCAAATCAGAGAGAGAATTTCATCTTCTCTAAGCTTCCAAAACTGGTTTCTACATTTCTCTCTTCATCTTCCTCATCTACACGAAATTTTTATATTTTGCTCTTTTGAGAGTTTGATCTTATTTGGGTATTTTCCTTTGATAAAAGGGGTTTTGTATTCAGATTTCTAGGGAGAAATCTGGGTGTGTGATCTTCCTTCATTTGTGTTGGAAGAGATAATTTTATGGTGAGCTTTGAAGAAAATCCATGGATGTAAAGCTTGGAGAAGCTTAGACAACTAAACTTGATTCTAAGTTCTTGGTTAGCTTGAAGCAAAAACCATGGATATAAGCTTGGAGAAGCTTGGACAACTAAACTTTGATTTTAGTGGAACCTCAAGAAATTGAGAGAGTGAATGTAGACAATTTGGCCGAACCACTATAAACTTCTGTGTCAAATCTCTTCTCCCTTCATCTCTTTAATTTTGAGCTATCTACACTTCTGAATTTTATCTATGTTTCTAATGCTGAAATGTGATATTCTAGGTTTCTATTATTCTACTCTTCTTTGATTTAATTAGTTCTAATTTTCTGTTGAATATTGTTTTATCAAAGAACTAGTTCTTCAGGTTAGAAAACTAGTTCGTAAAGAGAGCTAGATATTGAACTTATATGCGTTTTAGAATTGATTTAGTTTTAAATTTTGCTCACCTCCCCCCCTTCCCACCTAGGAGTATTTCCTGCAACCTTCACAAGTACACAACACACTGATAGTCATACTCATAGAGAAAACGCTCTCATTAATTGTATATAGGAATTTGTTTAAAACGATAGTAAAATATTTCGAACAATTTTTTAAAGGGGTTTTTGTTGGGACGGACTTGGGTAGTTTATATTCTGTTATATTGCTTTTTTTGTTTCCATTTCACAGCTACTCTTTTCATTGAGTCACATTGTTCGTGAACATTTCCATTAAAGCCATTGGACTTGACCTTCATGCTCCAAGCAGATACATCACGGCAAATCTCTTGACAGTTGAAACAGATAATCGGTGGAAAACAGAGGAAAACATGTTCCCGTGATGGCAGTGATGCCAACAAACTCACCGGAGACTAGACGGTGGTCAGTGATAAGCCATAGCTCCGAGCTTACATGGCAGAGGGATGAGAGAAAGAGAGAGAGAGAGTTGGCCTTAGGTAGATTTGTTTTTTTACATATAAAAGTTTTGCTTATGTTATGGGAATTCAATATTCTTAACCTCCCATGAGAGTTAATGTACTTTTTATGAAAAAATTAACAAAAATTCATTTATGAGAATGTATTTTTAAAAACTTGTATCAAATATGAGAATTCTACTTTCCGAAATTGACATTCCAAAAATCTAAAAAGAATTTGTGTAACAAACACGCCTTAAATATGCCTCACACAATCACTAAAGAACTACTTTTTTTTTTT
>QAOA01006962.1:205066-223697 GCA_003255065.1 Cercis canadensis
TCATTTTCTTCCTTTATAGGCTTTAGATCTTCACCCAACAACTAGTACATATCTATTAATATATTTAAAAGAGAGTTATTTCTCTACGAGTAAGGCTGTATAAGCTATAACATTCGTGCTATTCATTCTGCTGCTTTTTCTATTTCTCTTTTCTCTGTCTCTCTGTTTAATTAATTGCCCGCATATGACACGGGTTTGCAACTAGTTATGTTTAAACAAATGATTCGTTTTCAAATGAAATTCAACCAGCTACTGTTTTTCACAGTTTATGCTAGCCATACACAAACTTTAGTCATGATATGAAGAATACTAATCATGTTGCCTTGTCTTCTTCCAATATTTCTATGAAATGACATGGTATATTAATTGGGACATATAGGATTAAAAAGAATAGTAAAATACATTTTTTATTATTGAATTATTTTTCAAATGTCACTTTTGTCTTTAATTTATTTTCTATCACTTTAATCCTCGAATAATCACATTGTCTATCAAATCAGTTCTCCGTAGCTCAAAAAATGATCACTTAAAAGACTTATTTGGTAGACAGAGTAATTATTTGAGGACTAAAGTGACACAAAATATAATTCAATAACTAAAGTGACATTTGATAATTAATTTAGGGAAAAAATGTATTTAATTCTAAAAAGAATATATAAGGCAAAAGGGCCCTCTACAACTACTCCATCTGGACATATGTGAAGGTATGAATGAAAAGACACAACAAGACAAATCTTAATTCTATACTTTAAAATTTATCTTCTTTGTTCCCCTATTTTGACTTGGTTCATACATATACACATATATATATAGGGAGTCGTTATCTTCACATCTTATTTTCCTAATAACATACATTATTTAATGTCTAAATATGATATAAATTAGATTATCCTCAATTAATATCAAAAGGTATTAATTTTGACTAAAAACTTTTTATATTAAATGAGAATTTTTACAATTGACTAAAAAGTTACTATTTTAATGAGAGTAAATTAGTCTATATTATATTTAGACATTAAATAGAGTGTGTCATTAGCAAAATTAGATATGAAAATAGCAACTCCCTATATATATATATATATATATATATATATGTAAATGGTTATGCATATATTCTAAAATTGAAGTTAATAATTTCATCAAAAGAAATGTTTGTAATAAGGTGTAATGGTTTCTATTACATATAGGAATAAATTGTTGAAGATATAAATGAAGAAAAGTTTTTTTTGTGGCTCATTGATCTAAATATTACAATTTGATAACAAATTTACACAACTATCACACTTTCAAACTTAATTACCTAAATATTACAATTTTTTTTTAAAAAAAAAACAACCACAGCAAAATAGGACTCACCGAACGTGCCAGTTCCCAGCTGGCGTGTCCCCAGCGTGTCTCATTTCTTTCATCCAGCTTTAAATTCCAAAAATTGGGTCGTAACATTAAGCAACAAGAAAGTCAAGATCGATGGTGGATGATAGGTTATTACTCATTCATGCTGCTAGGGACTGTGACACTAATTTATCCTTTGCTCTTTTATTTTTATGTATGGATTTTCCCAATTTCTAGAATTTAAAGCTGAATAAATAAATGAGACACGCTGGTTGCCAATTGACGTGTCCGGTGGGGACATGCCAACTGGAGAATCTGGTGAGTCCCATTTCACTGCGGTTGTTTTTTTTTTAATTTTNTTTTTAGTTTTTTTTTTAAAAAAACTGTAATATTTAGGTAATTAAGTTTGAAAGTGTGATAGTTGTGTAAATTTCTTATCAAATTGTAATATTTAAGTCAATAAGCCGTTGTTTTGTTTCTTTTTTTAAGAAAAGTTTTAGCTTTCTCTTGAGAAGGAAACTGTACATATCTTTCACTTATATCTTCTAATTAATTTTGTATTACATTGTGTCCACTTCTTTTTGCAGCTTATGCTTAAATCAATTGATAAAATTCCTTTATTCACGTAAATTAAACAAGTTGACAAATGAAAGTGATTAGAATGGGGTAACCGAAGTGTTGTTGTTTGGCAGTGACCAGTGGGTATGATCTTTCTTTAATCTCTTTGGGCAGCAAATAAAGAGTCAGAAAATTCTTTAATTTGAATATAATTCGTACAAAAACTAATTAAATAATTAGAAGACTTAATTTTAATCATAAATAATAATTAAGGAATAGAACCTAGTAATTGGCTCATCAGGCAGGGGAAGGGTTCCTTTCTCACTGTTGACAATGTTAAAATAACCCACGGAAAAGGACAATACACGTGCTTCGAGAGAGTGCAGCACGTGCCCATCTCCGTCTTTCATTGCTTGCAGTGTTGCTGTAAGTCTGTAACCATATGACCATGTTTTGCTTTGCTTTCAGTGTTGAAAAAAGAAAATAGAAACTCATAAACCCTGAATAATGCAGTAGCAAATATGAGAAGGTAATAATAGAGTAAAACCCTTTTTTAGCCATTGAAAAATGTAGTTATTGACAAATTCGTCCTTCAAAAATTTTCGGTGACAAATTAGTTCTTGAATTATTATTCTATTGACAAATTAGTTTTCCGGTAGACAAGATTAGTGAAAAGAAAAGGAGGACTTGAAATGAGAAAATGAGGGCTTAAACATAGCTAAGCAAGATCAGTGAAAAAAATTTAGGAAATAGGTCTACAAGAGTCCATAACTTTTCTCATTAAAGTACCGGAGGACTAATTTGTCAGACAGAATAATAATTTAAGGACCAATTTGTCACCGAAAATTTTTGGAGGATGAATTTGTCAATAGCTGCATTTTTCAAAACTAAAAAAAGGTTTTACTCTTAATAATATTATAAATCTTGTAGATTGAGTAGTGATATATACACAAATAGCTATACATGTGACAGAATGAGTTTAAAGAGAAATTCTTGTATGGACACATAACCTTTTTTGATTAATACTACGAGTATTCTTATTTTATCTAATTGGGTGTGAGACTAATTTCATTTAAGAATTAAAACATAGTTAATGGTGCACGTCCAGGATTCAATTTATTACCAATTAAACAAAGCGCCTGTTGATGTATGGACACATACCTAACAAGCGTGTCTTAGACACATTGATGGAAAAAGGTTCAAGTCTTTAAAATTTGATACATGATAGTGAAAAAATTTCCTGGAATTTCAATTTGGTGTTCTTGTGCATCAAATTCAGGAACCCAAATTTAAATTAAAATGTAAGATATACTTGTTTAGTTAATTATGTGTCCACGCAAGAGTTTATTACACTGAAATTATCTGTTGCGTATGTCTTCTTCTTACCCTTTGGCATTTTTTAATAGGGTAAGAAATGGGGAAACCCATCATAAGAAGAAAAGGGGGATAAGCTTCTATAATGCGTGGGAAATTTGCCAATTAATTACTGCTAGTAACATAATAATTAATATAACTTGTTTTCTAACAAAATATTTATTCTAAAATTTTCTATATCAATGTCTTCATAATTTGAAGGAAATCTTGATTCCTTTTAGTTATTTTGATAGGATAACATAATTGAACAAACGAGACAAGAGAAAATGACCTAATAAAATTCTGAGGCTGTAAAAAAAAAATATTGTAAGATTAATTAATTAAACATTGTATAACCTTTCTCCTCTGATTTGATTCTTGAATTCCATTGCATCCATGTTCCTTCCTTAATTACTACTTCATCACTTAATATATTAGTAACAAAAAAAAAAAAAGCTGAGTTGGTTGTAGGAAGTATAAATATTCCATCTAGAACTAATTAAAGTAATTAAACTATAATTAAAGTATAAATAGTCTACACGAATATGGTTGACTTTGTCTTTCTAAATTTCAACGATAAAAAATATATTAAATGTGAAACCCAAATTATATATTAAAATCTAAAACACCCACTACCAATTCCCAATCTCACGTTAGAGATTCCATTAAGGAGCTTAAAAGTCTTTAACCACTCCTTCAGTACACCAAAAGCCTTTGAATACTAATCCCTCGTATACTTTCCTCCACCGTCCACCTACATAGCTTCATAAAGTAGAATTTAAGCATAGACTCTCAATCTGCCATAGCTTGTTAGCCAAGAAACAATGTCAACACCTTCAAGCTTTCCTCGAAGGCCATCTTCTGTCACCATGCCGAGGCAACAAAGCAACGATCTGATGTGCAGTGACAACTTAAGCAGGCCATTGTCGAATATCTTAAACGAAGGTTACCATGGAGGTGAAGCTGTCTCAGTCCCATTCACGTGGGAATCTCAACCAGGTACTCCTAAGGTCAAATTCCGAGAAACTTCTCTACCTCCTCTCACCCCTCCACCATCCTACTATTCTACTGCCAATAATAGACAAAAAAGCAAGGAGAAGAAGACCTCACCAAAACCTAATCTTCTAAAAGCTTTATTCCCCAAACGTAGAACCACAAAAGGGAGCGTTCCCTCATTACCTGCTTCTCCATCTGCGTCTTATTATTCTTCTTCTTCTTCATCGTACTCATCCTCGTCTCGACAAACATCATATTCGGTGCCATCTTCTCCAATGGTATACTCAGGGAAGAATGAACAAGACGAAGATCTATATCATGTGCCTGCTTCGAGTTTGTGCTTTGGCAATGCTAGGTCACGAGGGTACTATTCGTCCATGGTCAAGAAGCTACTGCTCTGAGATTTTCTGTGAAATCTTGCACATGCTCATGTTTGCTTTATTAGTTCTTGAATCTTGTTAATAAGCGTTGGTCTCAGGAAAAATATATTTGTATGCAATGCTTCATTAAAGCATTGATTAAAGAAATGAAATGTATCACTTTTAACTTTATTACCATTTTTAATTTGCTTTAATCACTGCTGCCCTCATCTTCTTGTTTGAAAGTTAGTTGTTTCATTTTGGCCACAAAAAATTCGCATTTACTCTTACAAGAGAAATTTTCTTACTTTCCAAACAAAATGTGGGATTGAATGCCATAAAAACATAGTTTATAGTGTGAGGAAGTTGTGATAGCATCCATCAAAACAACTGACAGGGACTTTAACTTTGCCAAATAGTTTGTGAAAGTGTTTTCTTTACAAATGCGCCAATGTGTTACCAGATTAATTGGACTGGCAGTGCAGCCAGAGATTATGAGAAGATCTAACTATTTTAATTATAGGTAAATTTGAAGTTTCTGCCCATGCTTTCAGAAGAAAATTCAAATCAATTAATTAGAAATTCGTTAAGGAATGGATAAAAAGATAAGAGTAATATAAAGAAAGACATGAAGAAAAGAAAAATACTTTGCTAAGGTACAAATACTAACCAAAGATAATGCTATAGAAGTTTGAATCGGCCAAGCCCCCTAAAAATGTCCGAAACCCCTAATCATTAGATTATACCTAATGATTTTATAAGACCATCAAACCATGATCCTTCCAGAAAATGAAAAAGGGGGAAAAGAAAATTTTTTTTAAAAAAATTCCATTATAGCAGGCAATAAACTTAAATGTCTTTTATCAAGTTACAGGAAAAAGAGAAGATATTTTTTTTTTTCTTTTTTCCCTATTAACAGGATATAATTTTTATATTTATCACAGAAAAGTCTAAACACTTATCATTTACATCAGGAAACCAATTTTATAGTCAAATAACAAGCTACTCGGTTTGAGCCAGTAGTGAGGGATTAGATAATTTGCAAGAGGTTTTAGATTCAAATACTTGTGGTCAAAAAAATATAAAATAAACATAATAACATGAACCCTACAATTGGAATAAATACAATAGCATAAAGTTCATATATAATTATTTGAACTTCAATCATGAGAAATTCTTTTTACATTTTTTATTCATTGGATGCCACACAATAAAAATAGTCTATCTCTTTTTAAATTCTCACCCCATTTAGTCCCAATCAAATTTTAAAATAGAACTTGCATGAAAAAAATACCAAGTACACTGCTCAACCATTAAGTGTGACAAAATCTTTTTTACTTTATAGGTAAATACTTGACCACCCTCCCCAAAAAAAAAATAATGTCAATGGCGCAATGCAATTTCTTTTTTTTTTTTTTTATAGTTTCTCAAGATATTCTCAAGTTTTGCCAAGAACTAATCTTTCGAGGTACTGTTAGGGGCTAAAGTGATGACTTCTCACAAAAAAGTTTGCTACATCATACAATTTCTTTCTTTAAGTACATTAAAAAATTACAATTTTAACTTAAAGGACCTTCATTCAAATATTGTTCAGCCACTCAAAAAAAAAAAAAAAAANATAGGAGTAGATGTTCACTTCATATGACCTCATTTATTGCTATGTTTCCTTGTCAACGTTTACTATAACTTTTTTTTTTCTTTTTAATTAATATATATATAGCCTTTGATATAATCTATTCCAACGTGAAGAACGTGAAGAGAGCAAATGGCAAGAAGCAGGTAGAAATAATGTTATAGGCAGGAATCATTTTATGTTGTCTGGCATGTGATTGTGGGATAAGACAAAAAAATGCATAACAAGTTTCTATATCTTAATTATGGTAATCCAATCCCTCATTAATTTTACATAGTTATACATACTTCTGTTATGACCTGAAATTATATTTTATTTCAAAAGGAATTCCCACATAAAATCTTAATTCCCAAGGACTTTGATGTTTTAATATTAGAAATTAGGTAGAGGGGAATGCCAATCATGTTCAAACTGCATTGAGATAGATTCAGAAGTGGTTGAATATCATAATTGTTAATCATTAATATTTTGAGTAATTTGTTAAAAAAAAGAAAGTTTGTCGGCAGAGAAAGAGTGGTGACTATGACGGATGGTATCGAGGGTTTGAACATGTCAATTTTGACCATTGAGGCGTGCTTGTGGTATACAACGGTACGGATAGAGACATAATAGTCTTATATTATTTGAATAGGTTTTTTTTTTTTTTTTTTTTTGTTACATCAAAGTATAATATGCTGGACCAATAAGCATGTAGATCAGTTGGTAAGAGGTTGTTTTAGCTTAACCAAGGGTCTTGAGTTTGAGGCCTTAGGAATGCAGCTGCGTTTGTTGGGAGAGCTTTACCACCATTGTGGTCCTTCCCGGCTCGAAACCAGATTAGTCGGGCGAAGCCCGGACGCTGTGGGAAACCAAAAAAAAAAAAGTATAATATGCTAGAGAAATGAGAGAAGAGTAAATAACAAAAATAAAATTTATTATATCAAATTTTGTAGTTCTTATGACTAAAGAAGGTGTCACTAGATCTAGAGGTCATTGACTCGACAAAATGACCTGAAAAATGATTAATAAATGAGAAAACATGCATCAGACCAAAATAATATCCATCAATAGCAGAAAATGTTTTTCATGGCTATTATGTTAGGCGGTAACACACAATACCCATCAATGCCTTGATAATCAGTATAATTGCAATCTTTCATTGAAACATTTATAATATTTAGGGATTCAATTGAGAAAATTTAATGATTAATAAATGAGAAAACATGCATCAGACCAAAATAATATCCATCAATAGCAGAAAATGTTTTTCATGGTTATTATGTTAGGTGGTAACACACAATACCCATCAATGTCTTGATAATCAGTATAATTGCAATCTTTCATTGAAACATTTATAATATTTAGGGATTCAATTGAGAAAATTTAATGATTAATAAATGAGAAAACATGCATCAGACCAAAATAATATCCATCAATAGCAGAAAATGTTTTTCATGGTTATTATGTTAGGCGGTAACACACAATACCCATCAATGTCTTGATAATCAGTATAATTGCAATCTTTCATTGAAACATTTATAATATTTAGGGATTCAATTGAGAAAATTTAATGATTAATAAATGAGAAAACATGCATCAGACCAAAATAATATCCATCAATAGCAGAAAATGTTTTTCATGGTTATTATGTTAGGCGGTAACACACAATACCCATCAATGTCTTGATAATCAGTATAATTGCAATCTTTCATTGAAACATTTATAATATTTAGGGATTCAATTGAGAAAATTTAATGATTAATAAATGAGAAAACATGCATCAGACCAAAATAATATCCATCAATAGCAGAAAATGTTTTTCATGGTTATTATGTTAGGCGGTAACACACAATACCCATCAATGTCTTGATAATCAGTATAATTGCAATCTTTCATTGAAACATTTATAATATTTAGGGATTCAATTGAGAAAATTTAATGATTAATAAATGAGAAAACATGCATCAGACAAAAATAATATCCATCAATAGCAGAAAATGTTTTTCATGGTTATTCTGTTAGGTAGTAACACACAATACCCATCAATGTCTTTATAATCAGTATAATTGCAATCTTTCATTGAAACATTTATAATATTTAGGGATTCAATTGAGAAAATTTAATGATTAATAAATGAGAAAACATGCATCAGACCAAAATAATATTCATCAATAGCAGAAAATATTTTTCATGGCTATTATGTTAGGCGGTAACACACAATACCCATCAATGCCTTGGTAATCAGTATAATTGAGATCTTCCATTGAAACATTTATAATATTTAGGGATTCAATTCAGAAAATTTAGTGATTAATAAATGAGAAAACATGCATCAGACAAAAATAATATCCATCAATAGCAGAAAATGTTTTTCATGGCTATTATGTTAGGCGGTAACACACAATACCCATCAATGCCTTGATAATCAGTATAATTGCAATCTTTCATTGAAACATTTATAATATTTAGGGATTCAATTCAGAAAATTTAATGATTAATAAATGAGAAAACATGCATCAGACAAAAATAATATCCATCAATAGCAGAAAATGTTTTTCATGGTTATTCTGTTAGGCGGTAACACACAATACCCATCAATGGCTTGATAATCAGTATAATTGAGATCTTTCATTGAAACATTTATAATATTTAGGGATTCAATTGAGAAAATTTAATGACTAATAAATGAGAAAACATGCATCGGACCAAAATAATAGTTTTATGATCTTTTTTCTTTCTTTGAACTGCAAAAGGAATGATAATTAGTTGTTAACCATGGTTTTCAAAGAATGTCCTATGGTTATTTATTTTATTAAATGTTAGTTTTTTTTTGTTATATAAGAGCGCAATGCACTAAAAAAGAAAGTGAAATATATAACAGGAATAGAATCCATGAATCCATAACGTCAAACACTTTAATCTCTATGAATAGAGGTGGTATTATTAGACTCATTAGCTTATTAAATGTTAGTTAAAGTGATCAAGTGGAGTATAATATTTTAACAATTTTGAACAAAAGTGTAATTTACTCTTAGCTTTTTGTTTCTCTCTAAAGGATTGACCATACTGAACCAATATATTTTGATAGGTTTAGAGCAAATGCAACACTGACTTATTAGAAAACGCAGGTATTTAAATAAATCACAATACTGAGTTATTGTGCAAGGCCTATAGCCATAGTCCATTCTCACTTAGGTACTATTGTGGGCCTTGTGGTACCATGGTAATTGTTTTCTATAATCAATACTAGCATTGCCTAAACAGTCAGCCCAACTTATTTGGGCTTGAATTGTACGAAAAGCCCTAAGATTAAATGGGCTCCCAAAATGGAAGACTAAATCCAGCCTTAATGGATCTAATGAGTAAACATGTCGTCATAGTGCTTTGTATTGTGAGCTTAGCTTGCACAAAATTAGACTAGGAGGTGTTTGGTACGATGATTTTTTTTTAGTTCTTGAGAATCTTGTTCTCAGGAATGTTATAATTTATGTTTGATAGGCTATAAACATTCTTGAGAATGTTGAATATTTATTCCTAAAAATCTTATAATTTGATGATCAATTACATTTTAATTTCTTTCTGGGCCCAACTCGATTTGGGTAACCTGTTTGATAATCGGGCCAACTTATATATATTTTTTTGTTTTTCATTTTTTTCTATTTTATTTATTTATAGTTAATTTTTTATTTTAAGAATATTATTTAAATTTAAAAAATAATGAAATAATACAAAATCAGGTTAGCCTTGTTAAGATTAGGCTCACGCCTAAAAAATATGGCTTGTTAAATTTGAACTTTTTTGAGCTTGGTCCAATTGACAATGCTGTTATTTCTCACAATAATTTTGTTTTAGTTTTGAAATTAAAAATTTAACAAAAATATTTGAAAATTTGGCTAAAAGTTTGGAAAATTTTGAGAAAACAGAAAATATTTAAATAAAATGAAAAAAAAAACTAAAAAAATACTACACATAATATATTAATAATTTATCAATAATTTATCAACTAATAAATAAACAAAGATAATATCATACATCAAATAAAAGACTTCAAAGCTAAAATATTTAAAAATACTAAAGATTCAAAGTTTTAACACCAATAATAATAATTAATAAATTAATAATCTTCCCTCAAAAAAATAAATAAACTAATAATCTTAAATTCATCTTATATACTTTTAACTTGGAAACCATTTATAAGTCATTTAATATCTTCATCTTCTCCGAGTTTTTTAACATTCATAATAAAATAAAATAAGTCAAACAATTGATAAAACAATGAAAAGGAATTGACAAAAATAAGAAAATGGAGAAAAAATGTAACACTTGCCAAGTTTATATACTTCATGGGTTGCCCCATGTGCTGACCTAGGCCTTGCCCGTAAAGCCCAAGTAAAACAAGCCTTTCTTCAGAGAATCTTCAGTTAGCCTTCACGGACTATTAAAGAGGCCAGCCTATGGAATTAGATCATTTTGACAGCGCTAATAAATACACCAAAAAACTGAAATTTTTTAAAAATTGTACTCTTTTATTTTATTTTATTTTTAACTCACGAGTTCTAATATTAACTTTTGGATAAAATCAAATTTATTAAATTTGAGGTGAATCATCCCTATTCTAGGGGTCTCGTTGTCGAAACACCCACAATTATAGTTTTATGTGGGAGAGCATTTTGAGACTCTTATTTTGTCAATAAAAAGTTTCAAACACAAGACTCTCTTCTTGTGAGGAGAGTTTTATGACTTATTTGGTAAAAATGTTATTTTTGAGACATACTGGGGGTACTTTGACCAAAATATTATACTTCTACAATTTTTTTTACATATTTATTATACTTTTAAAATTATTTACCTTAATATTACACTTTTTAAAAAATTAAAAACTAANTTTTTTTATATATTTATTATACTTTTAAAATTATTTACCTTAATATTACACTTTTTAAAAAATTAAAAACTAAAAAAAAAAAATTGAGAGTAGTGGGCTTCACTAGACATGCTGTGGCCCACGTGGCATGTCCCCATTTATCAACTGCAAAATCTCGAAACAACCAAAGCGCATAAGTCCATTCAAGGGAGAAACAAAGCAACCAATAGAAGCACAATCAACATTTCAACTACAATTTAATGCAGGTGAAAATGGAGGGAAAAGGAGAATTACAGGAAAGTTGGGTTTTTTGGTTTTAGAACCGATGGGGACATGCCATGTGTTAAGAGTGTTCGGTGAAAACACGTCAACTGACACACGGCGTGTTCAGTGGAACCCACTTTATAATTTTTTTTTTTTTTTAGTTTTTAAATTTTTAAAAAGTATAATATTAAGGTAAATAAGTTTGAAAGTATAATAAATATGTAAAAAAATTATATAAGTGTAATATTTGGGTCAAAGTGTCAACATACTAAATTTTTATTTAGCATGGTACAATTATTTTGTTTTTTTTAAAAGCATAGTACAACTTTTGGAGATTGGGAATTTGGGGTGGCCCGGTGGGTAGTGGGGGCTGAGGGAAGAAGAAATTGGTCGTAACCAGTTTCAAAATTTAAACCCACACGGCAAGACAAACACTTTTTCAAGTTGCCCTACTACCATAACCGTAATTTGATTAATTCATTTTTATTTATTTTCTTTTGTCAATTTCTCTCGCCCCTTTCCTCTCTCTGTATTTTTACTTACCTTAACATATTTTCAGGTCATCAGGTGACAGGTACTGTGGTCATATTGAGTCCCTGGCTAATGACATATAATCTGTTGAAGGTTCATTATCAATTATCATTCTTAATTGTCCGAAATTTTCTTCCACTGTCCCTGATATACCTCATAGTTTTGAAGCTGTTTCCACAAAGAGAGAAAATGGCTAAAGATAACAATAGTAATCCTCTAATCTAATTGGTCCCTCAAACTTGGCTGGTTTCGGTGGCTATTACTTGAAATTAAACTGTGAGCGAACATTGACAAATACAAGCCACCAATGATGCGCGCGAGGCAAACCATTTTTCAGCCCATAGCAATCCTTAGCCGTTGAAGTCTCTGATGTTGATGTTTTCCATGTTTGTTTTCAAAAAAGTCAATTGCCACTTTCCCATTAGAACTAACACGTGTGCAAGCTATTGACAAAGTAGTCTCTCCCTCTATCTCTGAATAATGGCAAACCCAACCTAACACTTCTCTATTTTTAATTTTATTCTTATGTTTAAATGTTCAATCTTCAAACTTTTTTTAAAACCAACTGCTTTTGTTTCTTAGAAAATAACATTGACCTACGTTTTCTAATTAATTACCTTGCCTTTTAAGCAGTTCTTTCCCTATTCTCAGAAACATTTGCTCAGTTGTTTGCGTTTGTGTCCAAGACAGAGTCTTTCCTGCTCACAATCACTACCCACCACTCAGATCAAGACAATCAACAAGCATGTTTGGATGTCCAGAGACAGGTAAATATTGCCAAATCTTTAGTAAAAGATTTTCTGGCTGTTTCCTTTTTTGGAATAAAAGAAGAAATCACTCATAAACTGACATATATATCAAAGATTCTTCACTGTTTTCTTGGTCTTTTCTGGGGTCCAGGGATTTAAAGCTCTAAGGAAGGCAAAATATCAAACTAAACTTACTGATTTGTCTATAGATTGTTTAACTTTGGGTTTTGTTTGTTTTGAAAGAAAGATTAGATGAGATAACAAAGAGGATTAAAACAGAGATAGAAGCATCTTGCCAAATGGGAAGGAGGCATTTGTATGGTCCAGCTTCAGGGACAACCTTGAACACAGTTACCCCTTGTGCTGCATGTAAGCTTTTGAGAAGAAGGTGTGCTGAAGAATGCCCTTTCTCTCCTTATTTCTCACCGCATGAACCTGAGAAGTTTGCAGCTGTTCATAAAGTATTTGGTGCAAGCAATGTCTCCAAGATGCTAATGGTTTAGAATTATACCTCTTTCCTCAAATCAATTTTTATTTTTCTTCCACTGGACTTACCACTAATTTCTTTGTCAATTTGTGTCATTCTATATTCAGGAGGTGCCTGAGAGCCAAAGAGCTGATGCTGCAAATAGCCTGGTTTATGAAGCTAACTTGAGGCTGAGAGACCCAGTTTATGGATGCATGGGTGCAATTTCAGCTCTACAGCAACAAGTTCAATCTTTGCAAGCTGAACTAAATGTAGTAAGGGGTGAGATACTAAAATACAAATATAGAGAGGTTGCAAATCATATCATTTCTTCTCATGGTGCTTTAGTTTCTTCCGGGGAAGCACCAATTTCCGAAGAGTCACGGCAAGGTCTTCCTCAACCTCCTCCTCCCCCGCCACCAAAACCATTACCTTCCCCTTCTGTTGTCCTATCATCCTTGTCTTCATCTTCCACTCCTCCTGTATACACCCCATCTAGAAGCACAATGAGCCTCGGATCCATTTCCAGTGAACATGCTCCATACTTTGTTTAGGTCTACATATGTACTTTCATCTAATTGCTTCATATTCATTTGTTGTAGGAATAACATTGCTTTTTCTAAGAGTAGAATGTATCATTTTAGCCATCTGGGTTTCTTTCTATTCCTCCTCTTTGGTTTGGTTGAGAGGTATGAGAAATTCACATTGATTTACAGCCATTCCAATCTCAACTTTCTTACATGTAGTGAGATTTCAAGTTCTTTTCATATTCCCCATACTTTCTTTTTTGGTAATTTCTATTTTGAATCATTAGTTTCTTCAACACAGTTATCATATACTTCTTCCTTGCAAATTTCATGGTGTGTACAATTTTCTAAGCCTAAGTTTTAAGTTAATTTTGAGTTCTAGAAAGAGGTTCAAACTCTTCTCAAGATTGGAACTGAAAATGGAGAAACAAAATCTAGAAAGTCAACTAGCATATTCTAGATATTGGTAAAAGGAGATTGTAAAATCATAAAGAATGCAGTGTGCAATGGATGCTCTGAGAACTACGATTTTATTATAGAAATGGAACTGAAGTTCACATGAACTCAAGTCTTGAACAATTGGCCATTGCACGTGGGGGGGGATATCTACATTTGACTGAAGCTTAATATACATACGAGTCTGTGCCAGCTTGAAGAATTGAAGGATGTGAAAGATTAGAAAATAACTTGGAGGTAGACAAAAGGTATGGTGGCTGTGATTTTTCCTGTTCCCATGTGAGGTTGAACTTTATGTACAGATCTAACTTGTATTGTGTTAACTCTTCTGGTCATTAGATAATTTTCTCATGTCTCATTTCTTAACACCTCAACTGTGTCTCAGTTTTGATACTCAACTTTTCATTATATCAATATCTTTTTATATCCACTTGCTTTTATTATTCCCTGTTAGTTATCTGCAGAAAAAAAAAAAAAGTTCCTGTTGCTCTTCACCATTGAGTCCATTAAATTGGAAACTAAATATTGGATTAGAAAAATTGGTAATATCTAATGCATACACATACAACGCCTATTAGATTGTGAAAATTTCATTCTTAGAAACAACCGAACAGTTAAACACTGAGTAACTTTATATTAAAGGTTCTAAACTCAAACTACATTAGAAATGTACCCATAAATTTTATGAGAAGGGGGATATAATACCTTCTATTTCTTTTGCTACATTTCAAATTCCAACAGAAGTGGTTTGGGGGGAGGGAAAAGGGAGCTAAAAGAGAAAGCTCCCCTCTATTAGAATCCAAGTTTGCTTGATTAACACAGTACATCCAGGTGTCAAACTACCAATTGAGCCAAAGATCCATTTGCCACAACCTTTTATTATTTAGCCTTCAATAGAGCAAACCCAAAAGTGATATGAAAAACTTAAGTCTAGGAACAGATTCTTATGCCAAAATAACTAAGTTAAATGATAGATTAGAAAGGTTATTTTATGTTGCTAGTACGTACGGTACTTTGAAGAATAAAATATTTGTTGGGAGCTGGATTTAGTGGCAGAATGAGATAAGCAGCTCTTACAGGATCTACTTTTCAATATTAAGTTACATCAATGACATTACCTCAACAGTGATATCTTTTAGAAAGTTGGACTAAACTTTCTAATTATTAGCATAAGTAAGTATTCACCTAGTTCCAATTTGAGACAAATAGTTCTTTAATATTTAACATTTTGGTGGGGCAGAGAAGGGTTTGAAAATGCATTAATCAATTGGCCAGTATGTTATCAAGTGTCAACAAGCTATAGGAGGCGTTTCCTTGTCGTTGAGCACCAAAGTAAACATGAAAAGAAGTAATAATAGAATGATTATTTTCTCACATAGCAGATTTATTCAATTTAGGTAATGGTTTGCACGCCAACTCAATGTTCATGCCAACAAAATCTCATATTCTATGAAGCATTAGATTCCTTGACGTGTGAAACTCAACCTGAGCAAGATTAGTGTGAAAGAATAGGTCTAGAAATTAAATATAATACCAGATAATATATATAAAAGGCTCCATTTATATTAATTATTGATTTCCTTTTCCATTTTTGTTCTCATTTGAGTAGTAGTTTTGACGAAAGATGCGTTAGAGATAAGTAGGACAATCCACACAGGACTTGTTTTGTCACCGTTGCTTGAAATATATATTCGCATCTTTGGCTTATTATGCCCATTAATGTTGTTCAATTTATTAAATATAGACTCAAATAATATTCAACACTATGAAACTTCATTTAAAATTTAAAATTCAAATCCGTAGATGGTTTTTTTTTGGAGAAAAGAAAACAAGAGAGTTTCGTTACACGCAATTCAAGCTTGTTGGATCTTGATGGGAAGCTTACTAGATATTAGCTAACAAAATACTACATAAAAAAATGTCTTTCTGATATCGCATTTATGTGGGGTTGACAGCTTCTAAATTTGATATTAATGTCAGAAAGATAATTTATGCGCTTGTTAAGATTCCCAGATATATTAATAAGCCGTTTTTGGATCTATCTATATATAGAATCAATTTGTTTCGTCAAAGACAAATATTTATTAAAGGTTTCACATGGGTCTAATGCTACAGAAGTTAATCAGAATTCCTTCATAGTGACATAAACAGCTCAACACTTGCATTGTATTAATGAGTCTTCACATGGAACTATCAATTAGTATCTATGCAGAACTGAAAATTGGAAACTAAAACAAAATAGAACTTGAAATTATACAAGAATAAATAAATTGCCCACATTCTTTAGGATTGGTAAATGAGAGAATGATATAAATTTTGGAGAAATCATTCATTAAGATACCATAAGATCATTGAACAGGTTGATTCTCAATAGTGGGACTTGCTTGGGTAGATTCTCCATTTGCTTCGTCAATTTCAATGAAAATGGGATTTTCTTCCTTCCACTCTAAAGCACCTTCTCTTTCAAGGATCAACATTTCAAGGATTAAACAAAACCTTGCTTTGAATATATATAAGCAAGCCAAACACTTTCAGATATCTTACGTTAGGCTTGAATCCACTGCAAGCCTCTTGAGGCATGATATTTTTTACACTTCTCGTAGGAGATTTGTTCGATATGTAAACAGAACCAAAAAAGATAATGATGCGTGTTTTTAGCTTTTTATAAGTTCCTTGTCATATTTCATGTTTATTGACTAAAGTTCTTTAATAAGATGAAACTGTGCATATAAGCAACTGAAAGCACTTGTGGAGGTGCTTCTTCTCTTGCCAAGAGAGCTATGGTTATCCCTAACCAAATGAGGTAGTAAATGTGCTATACGGTTTCCTTCGCATTTTACAATAGGAACCAAGAAAAAAAAAGGAGGAGCAACTGTGTCGTTTTTTCATCAGCATATTTGGTGCAAAGAGCTTTAAAAAATGCTAAATCTATTGGATTTGGATGAAGTATATTTAGCCTTCTAAATTTTGATGGTGAGCGGATTCTAAATTTGGATCTAATAGCAAGTTATGACTAAGGATTTCATGTATTTAAAGCATGAATATGATATGTATCGATGCTATATATACAAGTTGTAGCAAGAATGGTGAAATAATGAGTAGGGAAATTAAGAAGAGAACATTAATCGCTAGGTTTGGTTAGGGTGGGAGGTTGTTTTTGTAAATTTTAAAGAATTTTAAGTGAGTGTTTTGCATGTACCAAATTTTTTTTAGAAAAATGAGAAGGAAAAAAACATATATAATTTAGGGCAGTTCAATCATTGGGATTTACATTCACCTAAACAGACAATCAAAAAACTAATTTCATAGCGAAAGAAAATATAGCAAAATCTCCTCAATTAAAATCTAGGTAAATTATACTCATCTAACTCAATATTTGCTAAAATGACGCTCCACCTGATTTATAACCTAATATTACAATATTCCACATCATTACTCCATTAATTCTAACAGCATCCTACAATTAAGATTCTTATGTAATATGTCCTATGACCTTAGGTTAACAATAGATTATTGTATAAAAGTGTATTTTCTTTTATAAATTACACTCATCGATCAACCTCAAGTTTTGCCAAAATGACATTTTTCTAACACTTCTCATAGTTCTTTCCCTCAGTCCAAAACAACTTAATATGAGATCATACTAAAGTCCTATATTTGGAAATATCCTAGATGATGATAGAATTGGAATAGAAATTAAGTATCATGTTATCGTTACTGCTTATTAAGTTTATCTGCCTATTTTGTCTTTTGCTGCCCTCTTTTACGGAATTCTGGAAAGTAATAAACTTTCTCCATTATCAGTCGAGAGAATCTAGATTAAAATGGGTTATCAAGATGGTGAGATCAAATCTGTTTGATTTTTTTTCCCTGTTGACCTTCTATCATTGCTCAAGAAGCAGTGGTGAGTCTTATCCACAAGATTAGAAGCAGTGGTGCTAGAAATAATAATAATAATAATCTTGGTTGTGAGTCTTATGGATAGCATTAGGATGGCATATTTACAGTCAGCTTAGCTCTTCATATCCGAAACATTCAGCAAAGAAAATGATCTTCAAACTAGTAGCTAGAATTGACGATTATGGGAGTATTTTAGATTTCAAACAAGAAATACTGATCACAAAAGAAAATTTTCTTTATCTCGAGGTACCTTTGTCAAAGAATCCTGAACTTTCCCGGAATAGATGAAGAAAATTGCTTTTGCACCACGTTGTCAACGTTTCAGAGCTTATGAAGAAACTCACTGCTCCTTTTTCCTTACACATAGGCTTCTAAAGACGAAGAAAAATAAAAGAACTTAACCGTTTTAAATGGCCCAGTGGGCTAATAAATCGATTGACTGTAATTGAGTGGATATTGATTATTTTCATAAGATGAGTGGTTAGGTTTAACTTAATTATAAATAAAACGTTTTAAGATGTCAAATTTGAAACTGACTCAAACTATTTTGCAAGAACCTTTAAACACAATAACAGAAATATAAAAGCTAAGAAACACAGACACAGACACGACACAAGACACAAGACATGGAAAATTTTAAAAAATACAAGACAAGACACGACAC
>QAOA01006962.1:226824-236837 GCA_003255065.1 Cercis canadensis
TTTATTTATATGCAAAATGAGACTCAACATAAGAAACCCCAAGTAATTGAAATTCTTAAAAATTAGTACTCTAATCAACAATAATTTCTGAAATTATAATTTCAAATTACTAATTAAATGTGAAACTAAAATTAAAGAGGAAATTCTGAAAATCGTCCATCAAGAAATCAATTATGAATTTCAAATATCAAAGAAATATATTTATGGAAACTAATAAATACTAAAAGATCTAAAAATGGAAGTTATTTAGTGCCACAAATTTTAATTTCTTTTTCATGTTTTTTATTTATATATCAGATATACTTCATATTTTAGATTATTTTTAAATGTTGTAGAATAGAAGAAATTCATATAGTCTGCCACTTGTTGTCACCTTGATAAAGACACTTGTCAACTCCACATTGTGTACTCTATTATTAATATTATACTAGTAAATTGCCCCGCGCGATGCGCGGCTGGGCGGGACGGAGGCGACACAAAATAAAGTTTCTAATCAGTTCTTACTTACAGGATTTTTTATAATCTAGTAATTTGAAAATGTGATATCACATCGGTGAAATAGTTTATGGTACTTGATTTGAACTACTACGTACATGATTATCTACTAAGGGATCACTACCTCCTTGTGTACCTGAAAATAGGTTAAAGGACCAGTAAGGAAATAACTAAATACAACCGCACGATATATATGTATCTTTGGAATTTACAATGTCTTAGATTCATAACATACCTCTTCAGTTGATCTTATGGAACACCTCTTTGTAGACCACATTCTTTGTTCTCTTTAATATTGTCCTATCTGAATCTATCGATAACACCTTCAGACCACTCCGGCTTCTAACTCTGGAGAAAGCTACATAGAGCTGTCCATGACTAAAAATTGGTCTTGGGAGATACAGCCCTACGTGAGAGAGTGACTGTCCTTGACTCTTATTTATTGTCATAGCAAAGCAGACTTGTACGAGGAATTGTCTCCGTTTTAGTTCAAAAGGCATTCTTCGGTCAGATGATGTCAGATTCATTCTTGGGATGAATACCTTCTCCCCTGAGTTACTGCCTGAAATAATTTTTGCTTCAATCACATAATTTCCAAGCTGTGTGATGATTAGCCTCGTACCATTGCATAGTCTATTACGCAGATCAATGTTCCTTAATAACATAATTTGCACACCAACCTTCAATGATAGCCTGTGATTTGGTAGGCCAGACAGTGTGATATTATTTAAGAATTTGGGTGTGTGGATGTCATCCATTCCGTTCCCAAATGATTTGCATGTACTATCTGCACTCAGAAAAACTTTCTCATCGCCAGGCATTAAAGAAATCATGTAATCGTTGATCTGTTTTACAACTTCTATGGTAGGTGCAAGAATAGCTCTTTCCTGACAGTAATTTGGATCGTGCATCTTTGTCAAAAACTCAGGATAGGTAGAGTTGACAATATCAATCAGTGGTTCATGAGAGCATTGCACACAAAGATCCTCAGGTAAATCAATGTCTGTTTCACCATCATTTAGAACGTCTGCATCACCATCACCAATGTTCAGCAGCCACGATGAGAACTCAGCCATTTCCTTTAGGTTTGCAGGTGAAGATCCTGTTGTTAGCCTCATGTTTTTTTGTAAGAGTAAGTACTTATAAGAGTCATTGTAAACAAAACATTAGTATAGATTCACTAAATTTGAATATAGTTGATGTTATCTCAATGAATTAGAGCAAATTACCTGACAATATTTCCAAAGATACAAAGAGTTGATAGTGGCAGCAACAATTTCTTGCCTTGTTCCTTTTGGTACTACCGGTAGTATTTGCCTAAAGTCTCCACCAAGCACCATGATTTTCCTTGCAAATGGCATATCTTGTTTGGTTAAGCTAGATGACTTGAGAATATCCTTGAGAGTTTTATCCAGTGCTTCAAAACAATACTTATGCATCATGGGTGCCTCATCCCATATAATTAATTTCATAGCATCCAAAAGTTCTGCCAGATCACTTCCCGGTTTGATGTTGCAAATAGTGTCTTCATTAATATTTAGTGGAATGCGGAATCTAGAATGTGTTGTTCTGCCGCTTGGAAGGAGAAGAGAAGCAATACCACTCGACGCCACAGTAAGTATTATATCTCCCTTAGAACGCAACGCAGCAACTATTGTGTTGTATAGACAAGTTTTCCTAGTTCCTCCATAACCATAAATGAAGAAGAAGCCATCATTCCCATTTGAAACAGCTGTCATGATCCTTTGGTACACTCCCTTCTGCTCCTCAGTAAGACTTGGAAATAGGTGTGTATGTTCTTGTGCTAATTTTTCTCTATCATAGTCTAGCTCATCGTGAAGGAGCTTATTCTGTCCTATCTGAGTATTCAAACCTATTGTCAATGGCATGTTTGGGAAGTCACTGAGGCTCTTGCTATAGTTCTATAACAGCTTCTCAATCTCGTCTAACGTATGATCTCTAAGATCATCGTCACTCATCCTTAGACCTAAAAAATATAAGAAAAATTAGAATGCATCAACATAAATATTACAACATATTTCGGTTATTGTGCTATTTTGTACCTGGATTATTAAACAACCTCTGTTGTTTGTGAAAGATATCATCAGCCATCATCTCCCATATACTTTCCCATACTACCTCTGGACTTGATATACTATTTGATAGCAATAATGTAACAAACAGGTTTATACTATTTGATAGCAATAATGTAACAAACAGATTTCTCAAGTACTTACCAAATCCCCATGCACTCGCTTGTCTTATACCTTCAATAAATTCTCTATCATTGTCCAGTAGACCGAGTGCATAACATGCAAATTGAAATGTATTATACAAAATACCATTTACCGTCCTTATATCTTCATAACATGTACAACCTCTCTGAAAGTTTAATAGAAATCTCATGTAATACAACTCACCACATCTAGGGGAAACATAAAAAAGCCTCCCAACGGTAAATCCTTTTTGCCTCGGGACCCACTCCTTGTCTACCTGCTTCAATACGAAATAATTGGGGAACTCTGCATAAGTTAATCACCTCGCATGTGGGTATTTCTTATTCGCCTCAAACCATGCCACGAATTTAGTCATCTTGACACCATGTCTATTCAAGACATCATTTAGGTTATCATTGTCTCTGAAAACCACTACCTGTTCATCCTGAAGATGAATGGACAATCTCTCTGCAGGTGGGTCCTTGTGTTGCATATCAAATGCAAGTATTCTCCATGCCGCCTCGCAAGCAGAAATAAACCTGCAATCATAGTACATCTTAATTTCATCCACTTTTTCCTCTTTTTGATTTTCATCAGGTGATTGATAGAAAGCTGATGTAATGCGATCATATCCCTTGTTTATGTACTTGAATAGATATTTGATGGCTCTTGATTGATTACACCACTCGACATTGATGTGTGCGTTGTACTTCAATAGGAGAGACTGGTCGTACGGAACAACGTACCTAATAATTATGAGTATGAATTGTTTATATGTACATATATTTAATATAAAAATAATTAAGCTATAATAGAAGCGAGGAAGATGACCAATAAAATTATTCTTACCTATTATCAAGAAGCACACCTTTCTTATCGATGGTCCTGCCATCATCTCTTCTTCTATAGCAAAGGTATCTGTCACCTTCGATTGTTGTCCTATTTACATACGTCTTAGGAAAATGTCTAGTGCATACATTATTCTGCATACACGGTGAATTTTTATTCGCTGCATCACATGGGCTATGAATCATGCAATCGCCAACAATCTTATATAAGACGGGGTGCAACTCCTTGTCAGGAATTTCAGCAAATATTATTTTATCGATGTCATCTGGAGTAGGATGTTTATGGCCAGGATGTAGAAATAACAATATGTGAGCATGGGGTAATCCACGTTTTTGAAACTCAATTGTGTATACCACTACACAGAACAATATATTGTCATAATGATACATATCTAGACCAATTATATAAATAATAATTAGTAAGTGTACACAAATTATTGTCGAGTTTCATACATGCCTTCATTTAGCCAAATAACTGTCGATTTTTTAAGTCCTTGATGAGTTCATCTAACTTCATCTTGAAAACTCTGGATAAAATGTCTGGTCTGTCCTCCGTACTCAATTGTCTATTATGAACATACCTTTGTATTTTCGGCCAACCGGGATTGCATGTAAAAGTGATAAATAAGTCTAGATACCCAGCCCATAAGCATATTGACATGGAATCCTGGTAATTCTGGAAAAGATACCTCGCACCACCTGTAAATGATGACGGCAGGACTATACGTTTCCCTACAGATGATGAGACAACGTCCCTTGTAAGCAAAACCTCTGTGAGTCCTCTGTACATTTATGCTCTTAAGGCCGTTTGATTGAACCTGATGTATTTTAGTCTTGACGATTCTATCATAGTGTAAGCATTAACCAAAAATTACTAAAATAATTTCCTTGATAATAATAATGTCCCAGCCTCATCGGTTCTATCAAATACCCTAAATGCGAAGAACTCTCTGATGGACACATTTATCCTCTTACTGGTAATGGTTCTATTTGTTTCTCTTAATGGAATGTCTACCCTGTACCCATCCTCTGCATAAGGAAACAAAAGTGGATATTGCAACGCAAGGTAAGCAGGATGCAATTCGTTTATCCGTTGGAGCTCTCCTGTCAACGATTCGATTACAATATCTCTACCAGCCTCAAGACTTTCTACGTCTCCGACTATCAACACATCAATTTCATCGGAAGTAAGTCTGTTGTGTGTCCTACCATCTGAGCCTCGTTTTGCTATTAGTCTCATTCTTATGTTGGCAATGGGTTACAACGTAGTCGGTCTCTTACATTCCTGAAAGATCTTGCAAGGACGTTGTGTTCATCCAGCATCTTCCTCAGACCTTCCATAATAGATGGATCTATTTTTCTTGAGGATTCGTCTGAATTACTGTAAAATAAGTGTACGTTATTAATTACAAATATGTGTAGGTAGTATTAATGTAATAGATAGGGTTTTTGTCCCCTAAATAATGAAATTAAGTTGTTCCCACCTGTATGCTCGTATGCGATTCAAGACCTCATTATCTGTGTCATAAATATACAACTGTGCAAATTTAGGTTCGGATCCTTCGTTTGATACCAAGCTCCCTATCGAGTGATAGTTTTGACCACCCATCTGAAACATCTATATTCCTCGTTGCATATTAAATTGTTTGTCAATCCGTCCACCCAGAGAAGTAAAAGAAAACATCATGTTATATGCTCTAATGTTCCTTTTAAAATTGTTGCTTCTCGCATCTATGCCGTGCAACAATTCAAAAAGAGTATTGGGTGGATCTTCTAACAATGGAATTTGAATCTTGCCTTGAATATAGCAAAGTCCAAATTTTGGCTTTTTGCTATTTCTAGAATTTATGAGTCTCTCATTATAACAGAGTAATGCTCCGCAATACTCACACGACCAAACAGGATCCCCAATATCATAGTACCCTGCGCAGTGATTCAAAAAGAGTCATCTTGGTTAGAATAGTTTAGAATGTCATTGTTCCTATCTTTAAATATTGATAACAAAAAAACTCTTATTTTTTAATTACCTTCATGTGATCCATCATTTATAGGATTATTGACATCATTGTCTTCATTGGTCATGATGTCCTCAACATGTTCATCTGTATTAACTGGAGTGTCTAATATGTTAGCCAACATATATACATAGATTTAATTAAAACTTCAATGTCACAATATATTTATAGATATCTTCAACAGTTGCAGGAATATTTAAATCACACCCATGGTCAATGTCGTATTCAATTGCACACATGACAAATATTTTATTTAATGGTGAATAATTTATTATTTTTCTTGGATATAAATTATATATTTTAATATGAAGAAGAGAAAGAAATGATGAATAAATTAAATACTAAATATAATATATACCTGAATTAGGTTCTGTTGATTGTATCTCATCATGGTTGATTGTTTCCTCTTCAACGCCATAGGACTCATCAAAATCAAGTCTATTTGGCTGTAACGATTGTAGAATCCTACTTCCCATAGTTGAGTCCCTTCCACGATTATTTAATCTTGTGCTGCATGTTCCAATGGTACGATTGTTAGACGAACCAAGATTAATGCTTACTGAAAGCCTTGATAAACTCAAAGATTGTGTGTTCTGATGATCGTGAATTATTTTTGAAGACTCAAGAGTAGTTTGACCCCAAGTAGGACTATTCTCTGTAACATTAAGATTAATAAAATAATGACAAATATTGCATGACCCAATTTTTTAAATTACACAAATTGTGTAGAGGTGGCAAACCCTTATTATTATGTTGACATCTTTAACGCTTTTGCCTGGTAATGGATAGCCTTAATGCTCTTGCTTCTTTGGCGGCTACATAGTTTGTATGTTAAACACGTGTAATATAAATAGAATTATTTAATCAACCTTCAAATAACACATACCTATATTATGCTCTATTGATGACATCTCATCTAGGTTCTGTGTTTTCTCACCAACTTCTTGAGTGTCATCAAAATCAAGTCTATTTGGTTGTAGTGATTGTAAAATCCCACTTCCCTTACTCATGTTCCTCCTATGTTTATTTATTCTTGTGCTTTCTGTTGGTGTGTTACGATCACTCGACAAACTCAGTGGTGTGTTTCCTGCATTAGTAAAATTTATGAAATTTTTAAAAATAACAGTGCAAATAAAATTAAGTTGTGAAAGACACAATTTTCAAATGTGATAGACCTTGGACATTGACTCGATCTCTTTCATGTTCTGTTATGCTAATTGAGATCCTTAATGCTCTCACTTCTCTAGCCCCTACATATTGGTCATGTTTAAAAAATGAGATGTAATAAAATAATACGTAAACAATAGCTGAGTTTCAAAGCAATTTAAAAGTTATTCATATATGACAATGATCTATAATTTTTGTTCTATTTACCTTCGCCAACATTCTTCTTAGTCTGATCTGAGGAATTCATACTCGCTGCAAATCCAATATTGATTTGGCTAATTTGTGCACTGCTAAGCAATTTTAAATGGATTAGAAGGTTAATATTTATGAATGTGATACACAACATATAAATACTTATGATACTTACCATGAGTCATTGTTTGGAGTAGAGATGTATAAACCATTTTCGCTATGACTTACGTATTTTGTTGCTGACAGAACGGTCGGCGTCAATGTAAGTGGGCTTTGATTTTGATGAAATGAGTGTAACTTGGGGGTTGGAAGAACAATCTATTTTGTATTGGGAGTGAGACCACCTTCTGTTACTTGATAGCCCAACTTAGATTTCCCTTTATCTCGCAGTAAATTGCTCTTCGTTGAGTCACTTATGTTCACATCAACATCATTACTACTTCCTATGGTAGCTTTTCCACATATTCCTGTGCCAATGTCTTCCAATAGTGGAGATGTTGTCTGATCAATTACTACCTTTTGCTTAGTGGGCTCCCTACAACATAGACGTAAATCTGCAAGCGTGTTTAAATAATGTGAAAGAAGCAAATATACAATTTGAGTATTTAACTTTGTAAGACTATTTGTAAATGGTATATATTTACCATTTGTCATGTTAGTCATAGGTGTTCTTGGGCATGATCCATATCCGGATAGTATCCTGGATCCTCCATTGTTGGAATCTAATTGAATTTTGTCCCAAAAAATTGTCACAAAATATTCTATTATGTCAACATATTTGAACATATAAAATTGCTCACAAAGTACTTGATATTTATACATAATTAAAACACCCGAATATAACTTCCATGGAAATATAAAAATATGTTACGTAAGGATGTGCATCACCTCTATTATCTTGGACATTACTGTATTTTTGTTTCTTTCTCTGAATCATCCTGTCTACTCTAGCTCTCTTTGTGGTATCCTTGTTCATCATGATAGAGATAACAAATTTAATGGGAAAAAAACAACTTAGAACAAAATGACAAAATAGATACTAATTAATTGAGTAGGTCAAATACTTAGACTATGAGGACAATTCTCTTATCTTGTATGTAGTAATAAGAAACACTATTTATGAAGCAATTCCCTGTTAAGTGAAGAGTCAACATATTGGTCCAAAATTGTACCAACATTCAATTCTTAGCACATGGTTATTTATCTTCATTAGCACATGGAAGTCCTAACAGATGAAAAACGAAAATGGAAAAACAAAAGAGAAATAAAAAATATACACCCAGGTCATAACGAATTAGGAAGACAAATAACGAATCCAAAGAAAGAAATATATGGATTATTTGGTAGCATGTTGGAAGGAGAATCTTTATTCCTCTTAAACAAATTAACCTATGCAATTAGGTGTGCTCATTAAAATGGAAAATATAATTAGTAGAGGGAAGACAAAGATCTGCAGGGACTGTACATATTATCCTTGCAAGGAAAATAAAAATATAAACAAAAACGATTAGATACCAATAACACATTTTCCTTTGATCTATAAGAAACTAAAATCAGATTACACATAATATCACACATGAAATATAGCATAAAAATCAGAAAACACATAATAACACATTTTCCTTTTATCTTCCACCCATATGCATCTTTTTAATCTATGCTAATAAAACACCTTCATTGTAAGTATTACTAAAATTTACATCATTTTTATCCAAAATATGCTAGATTTGAGACAGTTAAATGTACCCATGAAATCTAGCTTGAAAAAATAGAGAAAATTAACTTTCAATTTCTGTCTTGGTAACCATAAAGATTTTAGGCGTATCTTCCTCAAAATGAATAAAAAAAATAGCATAGGCATGTCAAATTAAGAACTTTCGTAATATCAATACTAATAAAAAATTAAAATCATGGTACATGCATTTCTGATTCCATGTATATGTAATTACTACTATATTATATCAAAAAGCTTAGAAAGTGCCATCCCTACTCTAGGCATGGATGAATTGATTCCTACTGCAACCGAAATAGAGCAAGAAGATCTCCTTCGGCAGCAGCTGAAATGAACTTTGCTAGAAATAAGCAACAACGGCCCTATGATGTTTGGTGCTTGAGTGAGCAATGTTAAGTGCATGGAGTAGCAACTAATGTTAAAAGGTAAAATAGACCTCAAAAAATTTAATTCAAATTGAAGTCAAAATTAAAATCATGCCAAGGTAATTTCCTGAAAAGAATTAGGAAGACAAATAATGAATCCAAAGAAAGAAATATATGGATTATTTGGTAGCATGTTGGAAGGAGAATCTTTATTTCTCTTAAACAAATTAACCTATGCAATTAGGTATGCTTATTAAAATGGAAAATATAATTAGTAGAGGGAAGACAAAGATTGCCAGGGACTGTACATATTATTCTTGCAAGGAAAATAAAAATATAAACAAAAACGATTAGATACCAATAACACATTTTCCTTTGATCTATTAGAAACTAAAATCAGATTACACATAAATTCACACATGAAATATAGCATAAAAATCAGAACACATAATAACACATTTTCCTTTTATCTTCCACCCATATGCATCTTTTTAATCTATGCTAATAAAACACCCTCATTGCAAGTATCACTAAAATTTACATCTTTATTATCCAAAATATGCTAGAATTAAGACAGTTAAATGTACCCATGAAATCTAGCTTGAAAAAATAGAGAAAATTAACCTTCAATTTCTGTCTTGGTGACCATAAGGATTATAGGCGTGTCTTCCTCGAAATGAATAAAAAAAATTGCATAGGCATGTCAAAGTAAGAACTTTCGTAATATCAATACTAATAAAAAATTAAAACCATGGTACATTCATTTCTAATTCCATGTACATGTAATTACTACTATATTATATCAAAAAGCTTAGAAAGTGAAATCCGTATTCTAGGCATGGTTGAATTGATTCCTACTGCAACCGAAATCAAGCAAGAAGATCTCCTGCGGCAGCAGCTGAAATGAACTTTGCTAGAAATAAGCAACAACAGCCCTATGATGTTTGGTGCATGAGTGAGCAACGTTAAGTGCATATGGAGTA
>QAOA01006962.1:239744-314742 GCA_003255065.1 Cercis canadensis
ATAATCTTGGTTGTGAGTCTTATGGATAGCATTAGGATGGCATATTTACAGTCACCTTAGCTCTTCATATCCGAAACATTCAGCAAAGAAAATGATCTTCAAACTAGTAGCTAGAATTGACGATTATGGGAGTATTTTAGATTTCAAACAAGAAATACTGATCACAAAAGAAAATTTTCTTTATCTCGAGGTACCTTTGTCAAAGAATCCTGAACTTTCCCGGAATAGATGAAGAAAATTGCTTTTGCACCACGTTGTCAACGTTTCAGAGCTTATGAAGAAACTCACTGCTCCTTTTTCCTTACACATAGGCTTCTAAAGACGAAGAAAAATAAAAGAACTTAACCGTTTTAAATGGCCCAGTGGGCTAATAAATCGATTGACTGTAATTGAGTGGATATTGATTATTTTCATAAGATCAGTGGTTAGGTTTAACTTAATTATAAATAAAACGTTTTAAGATGTCAAATTTGAAACTGACTCAAACTATTTTGCAAGAACCTTTAAACACAATAACAGAAATATAAAAGCTAAGAAACACAGACACAGACACGACACAAGACACAAGACATGGAAAATTTTAAAAAATACAAGACAAGACACGACACGTATATATATTAAGTATATTCATATTTTATTAAAAGATTGAACATTTATATCATATTCTCTCACCAAAAAAGCGATAAATCCTACATGTATGAAATATTAATATTCCCTCTAAAATAAATATAATTACAAGGGATATTACCAAGTCATTCTAATCCATCCCTTCCCAACAAAAAATAGTAAAGGGATATCACCTATTCATTCTAATCTATCTTTTCCTTAGCATATTTACTGCATACAAGCAAAAAGATTAAAGTTTGCTAATCTTGTTGATTAACCTCAATAGCCTCTTCATGATAATTTTTATTTCCATCATCAATAAAAATCATGGCCTCCATTTCTGGTTCATTAAGTTATCTTTTTTTTAAAAAAAAAAACAATTTTTTTTCTAAAAAAAAGGGAAAAAAATGGCATGTCGTGTCCATGTTGTTTCCGAGTCATGTTAGCCACGTGTTCGAGCTGAAAAGAAATATTATTTTTTATTTAGACATATCTGTATGTATGTCAGACACATGTCATGACTGTGTCCATATCCACGGTCTGTCGGACACGAGGACATGATAGCAAAGTGCCGTGTCCATGCCTTCTAGTATAAAACAATCATTAATTCAAACAAAACACGTTATATAACTTAAACTAGTAGTGACTGTTTGGTTACACTGAGGAAAAGCATATTGTATTTGATCTATAATTTTCTTGCGCAACTCTCCCTATTATGAACTCTGAACCATCAAGTGTGACTGCCTCTATCCCCTTCATATATGTCCATTCAGCTTCACCTAGCAGCTCACAACATTGAGTATGCTATTTATACCCTACTTACAAACACTAGTGGCAGAGCCATGACTATGAGGTTAGTGGGGGTAATTATGTGGGTCTAATGACAAATTTTCTAGTCACAAGAATCAAGATATTTGGTGCATGGTGTTTAATTCTCACTGTGTATTCCACTCCTCTTTGCACTCTTATGAAATAGAAAAAGAAAAATACATACATACATATACATGTATACATGTTTGTGTATGAAAAATCACACAATTCTATCTTTATCTATGACTCTAGGTAGATATCTTTTTTCATTATTTGATCAATAAGGGTCATAGTGGGGCCTATTTAGAAGAGAAATTATGTTTGTACACTGGTCTATAAGAATTGTACATAAAAATTTAAGTGGGTTCAATGTAGATCCAATTAGAGTTTATGTGGGTCTAATTAAATTTAAATGTTGTCATATTTACAATAGTAAAAAAAATGGGTATTTGAAAATATGAAAATACACAATTCTATAAAAATAAGAAATAAGAAATAAAATGAAGAAGCTTTTTCTCCTAATTAATTGAATGGGTTCATTGGGGCAGCAACAAAAAGGACTGTAGGGCATTCAATAATCAGCATGCTACCCATGTATGTGGCTCTGCCACCGACTTCAACGGATAGCAAATTGAACCTTGGGTGTGTGCCTTTAGTTGTGGTCAAGGGTTTGAAGTCCAGTGAGATTATTGTTGGGAGAGAAAAAAACTATAATTGCTCTAACCCTCAAACAAGATTAGTCTCATACCTAATTGAGTAAAGTAAAAATACTCGTGATATTAATCAAAAAACACTTTCATATAGTTCAGATTTTACACACTTGCTATGTGCAACAATAATTTCTAGAACAGTATATAGCTTCTAGGCATACATCCATGAACATGTGGCTTGCCTTGTTCTCTGATGTAGACTTTTTATCTTCTTGCATGGCAAGAGATGAGAACCTAAAGAATATTTATGATGAATTAGTGCCAACTGCATAATCTGCGGGTGAATGGGCATTTGCAGCGCCAATTAGCGCACAAATAAACAATATGCTGTCTTACCCATTACTACTGCACAATTATTTTCAGCCTCTTCATCTCCCCACTATTTAACTGCTAACATAAAAGTGAATATTATCTCTACTATATAAACCCTGAGCTAATTTCACTAAAACATGCATACACACAAGACAGAAAATTTTCGTATTATAAAATGGCTTCCATTTCCACCAACAACCTCTTTATTCTCATTGCTGTTCTGGCTGCATTGGCCTCGGCATCCATGTCAGAGTCACGAGGACTCTCAAATGGGCCTGCCCTGAGCCTTGCAGCTAGGTTGAAGCTAGAGGGTGAATCCTCAAACTGTTGGGACTCATTGTTTCAGCTCCAAGCATGTAGTGGTGAGGTTATAATGTTCTTCCTCAATGGTGAGACCTACTTAGGACCTAGCTGTTGCCAAGCCATACGGGTCATCGGACATGAATGCTGGCCTAACATTTATGCTACACTAGGGTTTACTGCAGAAGAGGGTGATACACTACAAGGCTATTGTGATGAGCCTGTCCATTCTCCTCCATCATTACCATCTCTTGACCCGAGAAAACTAGTTCCATAAAAGAATGTATCCTTTGTGGAATATTGAAAAATAAATGATAATTTTGTAGTCTTCTGTTTGTTTCTTATTACTAGTTGACTCATGTTTTTTTAAAGTTGAGACATGAATGATCAACATGTATTGTATTGTAGAAAGGTACTCTTAGGTTTATTAAATATACAAATTTAAAAATAAATCAACTCTAAAAAAGGCCATTCCTAAGGTCACCAATAACATTAGAAATACACAATTCACTCAAACCTCCATTTGTCTATATATTTCCTCAAAAGTGGTAGTTTTTTAATTCCCTCATATTTCTTTCCCTTATTTTATAAATATCCAAACAAGAGAGGGAAGTTTCCTGTCATTCCCTTTACTTTCTTTCATCTCCATCACAAAATTCGCCTTTCCCTTCTAGAAAGCAAATCGGTTAGATATTGTCCAGACATTTGGATCAAATCCATTTCCAAAAGTTATCAAGCATCCTAGTTTATCAGTAATTAATTCTAAGAGGAATCTCACCTAACAACACTTTATTGTGACACAATTTTGATCTCTCATGAACTGTGCTTGATATTTTTGTCCACTTTAAGGAATTACACCAATATTTTTCAACGAGAATAAGGTTGCATTTAAATGAAGAGTTAAATAACTTTTTCATTATTTAAATTATTTTTCAAATGTATTTTAATCCTTAATTAATGAATTAATTTTTTTATCATTTTAGTTCTCAAATAATCACTCTACCCTCCAAATCAGTCATTTAAGTAATTTTTTTTGTGCTATAAATAACTGATTTGACAGATAATTTAATTATTCAATGATTAAAGTAACATAAAAAATAAATTAATGACTAAAGTAACATTTAAAAAATAAGTTAAGGACAAAAAATATATTTCTCTTAAATGAAATTTTATTAGTAATCGACATTCAGTTTAGTTTATAAATCTGAACTCATGTTTTGTCCTTGTTCCTAGAAAGAAAGGGAGGAAGGAAGTACAACTCTGTATGTGTCTGCGTGCACACTCACAGGAGAAAAGATTGGTAGATGGACAAATGCCATTTAAACTATTATCATTGCTTTTCCTATTGTAGTGTTTTGTTTATTCTCTTTTATAACCAAAAAGAAAAAAAAAAATATCATTGCTTTTGTAAGTCTAACATTATTTCAAGTGATATCTACGCACAATGAGTACCTCAATCATTTAATCGAAAATCCAAATTCAAAAAAATGTACAAGTAGTTTTCTTTTTATCCTAGCTAAGTATTAGAAGGATATGATTTACCACAGAAAAAGAGATATACTGCAAATCAATATATTTGGCCTTAGCGAAATATTGAAAATAAATGGTTGTCTTTCTTTACTAAATGATCTATTCATGTTTTTCGAATTTAGGAATCCACCCTAATCCACCTCGTTATTATTTATACTAGTTATTTTAAAGTCAAATAATATAATTTTTACTTTTTTTGTAAGCATTTTTTGTCCTAACCTTTTGGTATAAATCATGGCCNTTACTTTTTTTGTAAGCATATTTTGTCCTAACCTTTTGGTATAAATCATGGCCAAAATAATCCTTTGGTCTAAATAAAAATAGTAATAATTTTAGACTAATATATATGCAAAGTATTCATATATATAACAAAGTTTTCTTTCTTTTCTGTTTTGTTTCCCTATTTTCTTTGTTAAAGAGAGCCCAATATGTTGAGAAAATGGGAGCGGTAGAAATATAGAACCCTTAACATAAACTCCTTTTCGTTCTTATGACCACCAGAAATACTATTAGATTTACAAAGTCATTGACTTGTATTCCTTTTTACTTTATAGTAATACAGAAAATTTTACATTTCTCAAGAAATATTGCCCACCTCAACCAGCACATAACTTGGTAGGAACCACCACTTTTTCAATCCAATAATCATGAGACAAAACATTCTTAAGTAAATTCAATCTACCCAATCACGTGAATTGATGTAGGTTCTACCTAAATTCTTATACAAAGGGACCCATGCCCATACGCAAAAGAATTTGGTTGTATCAACCGAGCTCACCTAAAAATTTCTGGAGACACATTTACGCTGTCTAGAAGTAATCTAGTGATTTAGGCTTGCACGTTTAATTAGTCCAATGAGCTAATAAATGGACTAGTTGGGTGTTTGGTTGGTAAAGTTAGTTTAGTTTATAGGCATATATAACTTGTTTTATGAATGATGCTTTTAGGTCACCTCAAACATTTGTATAGGTGGAAGCATAATTACTACATTTGCTCCCACCTTAACTCCCATCCTGCAATCTAGTTTATGCATATACTTTTGCAATTTAGATTGCCATGATACACAAACCAGATCGCCAAAAGTGGCAAATCGCTTTCCACAACAGAATTGAATGAGAACCAAGGAAGAATTTGACAGAAAATACAAGGAAGAAGAAGTACTTGCCATGATTGTTACAGGATGGCAGAGATGAAGACGACAGTGATCGGGAGAAAGAGAGAGTAGAAATGAAGCCCTAGGAGTTACTTACTCAAATGCACTCAGTTTTATTAATTTACTGTGGAGGTATGAGTTCAAATTGTTAGAATTGCAGATTCCTTGAAGAAGTACGTAGATCATGACATCTCAGTGATGAATACAGCAAGACAAGATGATTCCGAGCAAAGCATAGCAGAATTCATAATGAAGAATCAGAAGAACGATGAATACCAGAAGTAAAGGAACTATGCAGAGAAATGAAATTGTGCAGAGAGGAGAATTGTAGAGAGAAAAGAGAGAACTGAAAGAATGTAATTTGTATTTTGATTGAATGAATTGAATAATACATCAGAATTGTACTACACCAAAATATATATAAGTGCACGTTCAGTCTTCTTCCAAAAGCTTGTACACAATACAGCTGTTGCTTAACTAATCTGAAAACTGAACAGTAACTAACTTAGCATGACATGGCACTAATTGACTTTGACTCTGATAAACGCTGACGTGGCAGTGATCATCCTCCTCCATCATACTCTATTTCTAACTTCTCTGTTTAACACAAATCCTACTGGTATGAGGGAATTGAGGCGCCTTTATTTTAAGAAGGCTAATGGATTTACTTTTATTTTAGCATTTTGGCCTATTCTAAGGATTAAAAGACAATGAACTACAAGAAAAAACATGTAATAAAATTTTCAGTAGCAAAAAACATTTAACAAAATTTTATCTATAATTGTATTGTATCATCTCTAAGTGGAGTAGCATGTTTCTGTTTCTGTACTGTATCGAAATGTCTCATCCCATGTTACTGATAACTTGTGTCTCCAATACATACATGTATGTAAGAGGTTTGAATTAGACCTTCTTTAAATATATTTATATATTCTTACACAGTTAGTGAACATAATTTTTTTGCTAATTATGATAGAAAACTTAATAAAGTTAATTATGCCTCATGGCATTCTGCTGATAAGTTGGCACTTGCAGCTGTAATTAACATTTAAATTCCACCACATATTGACCACTAATTTACAGAAACCACTATCCTGTCTTTTTTCCTTCCCCTAACCACTGCAGAATTTCACATTAGAAAGAAAAAAAACCACTGCAAGATTAATTATTTTCAGCCTCTTCATCTCCCCATACACCAATTCTGAATGTAACGGTATATACTCCCTCTACTATAAACTAGACCATCTACCCAATTCATAAAGCACAAAATCTCCTCCTCTTCAAAAATGGCTTCTATTTGCACCAACAACCTCCTCATTCTCTTTGCTTTTGTGGCTGCATTGGCCTCAGCATCCATGACTGAGGCGCGATTACCCTCAAACCCACCCCCCTTGAATCTTGCGGCTCGGTTAAAGCTCGAGGGTAGCCCTTCAAACTGTTGGGATTCCTTGTTTAAGCTTCAAGCATGCAGTGGTGAGGTTATAATGTTCTTCCTCAATGGGGAGACTTACTTGGGCCCTAGCTGTTGCCAAGCCATTCAGGTAATTGGACACCAATGCTGGCCTAACATTATTGGCACTCTAGGGTTTACCACGGAAGAGAGTGATGTACTGCAAGGCTATTGTGACGAGGCTGCCCATAATTCCCCTCCATCGCCACTATCTGTTAAGCCAATTCCATAAAACAACCAATTTCGTGTTTGATATTGGTAGATTAGAAAAATAAAGTGTAGGGTTTTGTTTTTGTTATTTTACATCGATCACTTGGGTGTCCACAAGTTATATTTTGAATGTGAAACATGAAAGGTTTGTCTTAGCATTTCACTTGTGCACAACTTGATTTTAGGACTCAAATCAAGAAGGCTACATTAAAATATGGAAACAATACATTGAGAAGTGATTGAATTGTAGTTATTATTGGAAAAACGGTTATAAAATAGACGCCTAACTGCTTTTTAACTCAATTACAAACAATTTTTGGCATATAAATCCTAAGTTATGTGGAATGTAAATTTCTATGCAGTATACAATAATGCTTTCGAGTTTCAGTGGCAGAGAGAACAAATTATAAGAATCTTTAATTAACCTCTGATTTTCCATTAGTCATTTCTGGAATACTGCCATGATCAGTTCTGTGAGACCTGCAAACAGAAGTAATTAAGTTCCATGATCTGAGAAACTTCAATACTTAAATTGATTGTGCACCTTGATTATTAATGGTTTTTCACTTTTTAGGTATGATTTATTTAACGGTTTTAAATTATGTCTCTATAATCTAAATCTTTTGAGGGGCAAAAAAACTTTACAAGACTATTAAGGCCATATATTTAGCGTGCATGAATAATTTACAAAATTAAAATGAGGGCAAAAAAGGAATTAATTATTGGTATTAAAATGATAATGTGGCTTCAAATAATAAGCAGATACTGCAAAATACTTTCCATGTCTAAAAGAAATAAGGGTTTAAATTAAATTTGATTTACTGTCACTCTCTTAGTATAAAATTCTATACACTACTATCAAATATATATAAGTGTCACATTATGAAAATAACGAAGACCTTTTACAAACCATAAAAGGTTTTAACAGTTTTTTTCTTTTTACATACATAGCAACAAGGATTGGATGATTTTGTAAAAAACTTTACTTGGTCAATGGATTAAAATTAAATATAAAATAATTGAAATAAAATTTGAAAGTTCTCCTTTTATTTTGCGTCTAAAATAATGGATGAAACCGTAGAAGGAAGAAAATATAGAGAAACGAAAGAAAACGTTGATTATCAAAATAGATGTAAGTAGATTTTAGACTAGTACAAACTAAGTATCAAACAGGCTTATTTTAGGGAAAAATGATAGAGAAAATTATACAAATAAATCCAAATGATGATCCCTAAAAGACACTACAAAAAACGTTGGATTTGAGACAGAATCTTTGAGAGGGAACTTGACATATATCAATTTCTATCTGAAATTTGCCGTTTCAGGCCCTGAAAATAACCCAAATCAAAACAGTAAAGTCCGCTCCTGCACCTTGCAATTTGGCGTTTAACGACCAAATACCCACATTCAAGGTGAAAACCACCTTAACTGGTGCCACTGGAGGTTTGCCACTGCCAGAAATGGGATCAATTTGCTGAAGGTTGAGTTTTGGGAGAGAGAGAAAATAAAGAGAGATGGGTGTGGGGAAGAAGCTCGGTGGTAGCTTTTTTAAAAAAATTCAGACGAAGAATTCTGTCTCAAATTCTTACTTCAACTAAACACGTGTTTAGCTGCAGAAATTTTATAAAAAGAAAAAAAGTATCTCTCAACTTTTTTTTTTTTAAAAAAAGAGAGTTATTATTTAACACACCTGCACTAGAAAATAAAACAAAATAAAACATTTACTTAAGTAGTTGAAATTTTATGATTGTATTTATAAAAAGTCAAATTATAACTTTCTCAGTTTAATGTTGACATAACAAACGACTTATCTATATGGTAATAAAAAAAAATTAACGTAGTGTCAAAGTAACAAAAAAATTGTCACCTCATTAAATTTTAGCTTTAAAAATTGCATAAAAAGCTAATGATGTAATAATTTTTGTATCATTTTGATATCACATCAATTTTTTTTATTGCCACATAGACAAGTTGTTTGTCATGTCAACATTAAACTAACAGAGTTATAACCGGAGATGACAACAGAGACCCAATTAAAAAAAATTCAAATTATAAAGACCTCAAAAGAAGAAAAAAAAAATTATAGAATTTGATTCAAAATTCATCCAAACTATTAGATTTGTAGTACATTTAAACCTTTAAAAAATATCAAATAGATTTTAGTCACACTAAACAATTTAATTACTAAATGGGATTGTGGGAAAACAAAAGGGTCCACCTATAGAAATAATAAAGAAACAACATCTACTTTTCATATTCGGAAAGAGACAATTGGCCTCCAGTATCTAGAAGGGCGTCTTCCTTTTCAATTTGATTCACATAAGAATTTCAGACTCTATAATTCAACTTCCCTTTTAGATTCAAATGCACATATCTTGCTAGCGGACAGTGATAGAGAATACCACATGTCAAGTAATCAAAAGAAGCTTTGGTTGACCTCTGCAGTCAAAGCTAGTGACAAGGTAATAACAAGCCTATTTACATTATTTTTTTCTCTGCGTCTGTCAATCTTATTTTCATTATATTCTTAGTCTAGGTTAACATGTTTCATTTTACTATATGTCTTTCATTTAAAGGATAATGTTTATTTTAAATTAGGGAGATCGTGTATGATTTGTCATAGTATTTTTCTTTATATATCTGTTCGTTGTGTAAAACCTCTTTTTTCTCCACTTTGATCTATGATTATTAGGTTTTATTTCTCAGCTCGAATCAAAGAAACCATTGCCCATTTAGCCAAACCTGTGTGCAGCCTCATCGCACGTTCTAGGGATGCATCAAAACTCATCTGATCGATGCAATGCTTGCGCCTCAGAATCATCGAAGCACCCTTTCCACAACCATATGCATAAAACTCTATTCACAAACTACCTGCAATTCTTCCCTAAAGGCCATGGCGGCTTCCACCATCGTTTCCCCCCTAATGCTTTAGTAAGATAACTACTGCAAAGCCACCCCTGACCATCTTGTGGTAAATATACCAAACTTTCTCGCTTCTCTATTCTGCAAGGTCTTTAGATATTGTGAATGTTGTAATTACTGTGTTAAGAGATATTGTTATTTATTGGTACTGTTTCAGATTTTGATACAAGTTATTCATATGTGAGGTTTCTTGAACTTTCATGAGCTTATCTTCTCCACGTCCATGATAGGGATTTCACTGTGTCCATGTGTATGCATAGTTCCTTTATATATATTGTGGGTGTGGATGAGACATGAGAAGGTGCTTCACATGTAATGGGATACTCACTCTCGTGTATATCCAGAGCTTGAAACTTTGACTGTTATTATCCTCAAAGGTTCACTGGATAAGTTACCTCCAGCTCTTGAGCCAATACTCTTATTTACAGAAAAGTGGGTGTCATAGAGCAAAGGTCAGATACACTCTAATGCTTTGAGGTGAATGTGGTTGAATTCTATACTGTACACTTCAATATTACATTCTTATTTATATCTTTTGGTTGTACAGTGCTGCTTCAACAGTAATGAAAGTAGCTAGTGATATTCAGATAAAATTAATTGCAAACTCATGTCATGCATGAACAATTAATTAAACAGAGAGAGAAGAAAAAAAAAGTAGCAGAAGAGAAAATACTAGTATAATAGTTTAGATAGCCTTACTTGCAAAAAAAAAAAAAAAAAANTACTTGAAAAAAAAAAAAAAAAAAACTATCTTTTAAGTATATTAATAAATTCTACTAAAACAGAGCAATAGTGGCAATGCCCTTTTCTTCAATTTATCACTTCTTTTATCTGACATGTTCAGTTGGCACCTTGATAAGTCTCTTCCTTCCCAAATTAAAATAGCGCCATGCTAACTATTTAGTGCACAAGCAACTGCATCAAGATAAGATTTTCTAGCTGAGCTTGCGTACACCCTCCAGATAATTATGAAATCAAAGTTGGAAATGATTGCTATATATGTAATTACACTACATGTATAATACAGAAAAGATGGAGTCAATTAAAGAATATTTACAGAATAAGCTGATCTTGACACAGAGATGTGTCCTCTTCATCTTCAAGATACCATCCTTTTACCTTCAAAGTTCAAACCCTTCAATCTTAATGCTCCCATAGAAGATAACCATAACCAGTATAAGACTTAGGACACTCACCAACCAAGATTTGAAATTCTCTCATGGCCTCCATGCTCTCCTCAAAACCAGCGGTGTTCTTGATCTGTTCAAGTTCAAGCCTTGCAGCTTCTCTATCGCCTTTCCTGTCCTTTCTTTCACTCTTTATTTTCCTCCATTCACACAACACTTTCTTGGTATCTAGGGTTTCAGCATTACCCTTTTCTTGTTTTTTCTTGCTCTCAGTCTCCGATATTCGTCTCTTCTTCAAAAACCCATGATCACGATCAACTCTAGGCATTGATTTCTGGTTAGGGGTACACTCAGTTTTTCTCTTCAGCGTACAAGTAGAACCCACTTTTCCATTGAGGGATTCCATCTCCGTTGTGTCATAAACTTGACCCAGAGCTTTTTCTTGTGAGTTGGGGGATAGAGCGAGAGTGAGAAAAAATGTGAATAGTGAGAGTGTCAGCTTTGGTAATTATAAAGGGAGATTTTCCGAATCCTATTACACAAAAGGAGTAATAGATTAATTACTTGGGATTCTACTTTTTTGACAGTTAAAGAATAATCAGATTTCATATGCAGCTTCTTGGAAGGTGAGACAGTCAAGGACTTAAGGGGTTCTACTTAGGTCTATTTGGGTAAACAGTTTATTTAAGCGCTTATATAAAAAGGACTTATGTGAAAAAAAAATTTATACTATAAATTCATTTTAAATTAAGTTATTTAGTGTTTAGATACATATTTGAAGAAATATTTTTAAAATCTATAAACTCTTCCTAAAACATCTATAATATCACTGCTTTAGAAATAAAAGAATTTTTGGGGCCAAAATTTTTTAATCCTTTTTTTTTTTCTAATTAATAACCAGTTTGGTCAGCTTACCTAATTTGAGAAGATCTCAAACTTAATAAGATTTGATTTTATACTATTTCTGTTTCAATAAAAACAATAATTAGCTAAACCAACCCATCTTGCAAGAGAAATGGTACTATGAACCCAATTAAATCTCACTCGTTTATAAAATAAAAAAAAAAAATTGTTAAGTGACTTTAATTTTAGCTACAAGTGTAATATATTATCACAAAAAAAAAAATAATTACAATATGTTAAATTAAGACTTAGAGTAATGAAAAATGATAAAAAAAAAAAACAATAGTGGCGAATATAATATAACTTATCATATAACGTAGGTTGTGTTGCATGTAAAGGTTTCTAAAAATTTAGATATTTCTATGCTACATCTCAAGAAAGGGACCTCACCCTAAATTATTAAAATTATATTTTCCAACATGTTTGCAAACAAGGACAGACTTGCGTTCTAGGGAGCAACCAGCAAAAAGTATTGTGTAATTTGAAGCATTAGTGTGTTTTTGTACTCACATCGCACTTTGGTGTTGAGGTTTTCCCCTCCTCCCCCCCTACCCTAAATAGACTCTTCGAGTTTCTTTTATTTATGTGAGTCATTCATATTATGTTTTAGTTCTTACTTACAAAGGCCAAAAAAAAAAAAAAAAAAANCTGTTACTTATGAATAAAAAATTGAAAAAAAAAATTTAAGAAGTTATTTTACTTTTATTTTGGTATTCACAATTTAAATTAAGAGTTTAATAATTTTTAATCAATTAACATTACTCATCCATATATAATCTAGTCACAACAATGCAAGATTGATGAATTTAGATCTGGTCATGTTACTTGAGTTATGTTGCTCAGATTTAAGCTGTACATTCCATTAAAGCTCATCTAAACCATTAAATGTTAATGTGTTTTAATGGTTCAGATGAGTTTTAATGAAATGTACAACTCATATTTGAACAATATGACTCAAGTGACATGACTGAATCCAGGTCCAAGATTGATATATTATAGGTGCAGTATGAACAATATAGAAATAGGTAAAAGACTTTCCATCCAAAAAAGAAAAAAATAGGTAAAAGACAGGATTACATGTCATGTATTCTAGCATCACTATTGCCTATTTTCTTTCTACATATACATATTTGAACTCAACATTAAGGCATTAACTCATAATATGTTTCTTGAAATACATTATAGAACACGATATGACTCATGTACAACAATGCCATATTAACTCACTACAAGAAAAATACTAGATTCCAACAGAAATTTTTCGTTAGAATCTTGCCAATTTCCGTTGAAATTTCAAATATATAACATTAAACATATAAGGATCCTTGAAACCCACTCATATAACATTCCAAAAGCCACATTTACTCTAGATTTATAGTCGTTCTACTTAGCATATAAATGACATTGCAAGAATTTACTGTGGGAGATGTATCCTGCAACACTTCTTCAGGTGATAGGTGGAAGCTGGAGCAGCCACTCCAACTGGTGTAACCAATTTATAAGAGATGTGGCAATATGTGCCTCTTATGCTTATACTTCTGCATAAGCTAGCATCTCCAAATTCAGAAGCTAAGCCTCAAATCAATAGCAGTACTCTATATTTCTGATCTAAATCAAATATATAGTCTGCATTGCATATGTACATATGACATAGGTAGAGCCGTGGGAAGCGACCAGACCACCTCATATGGCCCACATAATATCACTCATGATATGAAGAAAATGAAGCAATTGATTCGACTGTCTGTAATTCCAACAGCTCACAAAGTGTCAGAAAGAAAGGTCTAACACTTCAAACACTAATAAACAATGCATGCTTGGATGACCTTGGATTAACATTTTCCATTAGCTTTCTTTCTATTTTCGCCACTTTATAAGAAGTGGAAATCATAAATAACTTTGTATGCTTACAGTTGATTCCTCTCAATACAAGAATGAAGGACCAACTCAGCGACAGTGGAATTTGAATAAAAAGGTTAAATAGCAGAAGTAAGTGACAAAATCTTTTAAAACTTCTTCCTTCTTTACTAATTCCATTTTTGCTATTGCATAGACAGCTAAATGAAGAAACTCTTGCCCAAACCTTAAGATATGTAGAAAGAATTGCAATTACTTTTGATCATCAACCTCCACTCTCATGTCACTGATTCTGACACCTGGAACTTCCACTGTCATAACATATATATCTGCCTTCTCATTCTGCAGCATCCATCCTACACAGGAACTAACAATAATGTAGATTTTTGGATCTGGTTTATAGGTTTATAGGAGAAAATTGGTTTGATTTCTAGGTTGTAAGGGAGGAAAACAGAGAAGGAAGAGAGAAGAAGAGAGACGTTTCTGAGAGTACTTCAAGTTTCTGATTTTTCTTCCCACTCTATTTCATACTATTACATGGCTTATATAGCACACTTACATCAGTAAAATAGAAATCAGCTTAAAACATACAATGGTCAACCAAATTATCCTACACTGGTCAACCAGAAACTGAAACATAATATATCAGTAAAAACACTACAGTACACACATACAAAACATAACAAATATGAAAGGAAGAACTTCAACTACTAACAAATAATTTATAATTGAGTTTAATCTACTGTTCCAGAAAAGTATGTAATAATCCTCTTAATGATATGCACAGATGCAAATATGCAGAAACATGTGCAGTTTGTGCCAATTAGGCTAGGGAGATAAATGCTTCTAAATGCTGTAATGACTTGCCTAGTATAGACTACCAATTGCTACAATGAGACGAGGTGTATAAACTGAACTCAATCACCAGAGTGATTAGTCAATGACTTACCTTAATAACATAGGGGCAACTTCAATTAAAGAGGTGGGAACATAAGCGTAGCTAGCTTCAATTGAAGATGAGGTAAAATAATACAAGATAAATCTAAATTCACACCCATTGAAAGGCAGTAGAAGAGAATGAAACCTATGGTACGAGATAATGAAAGAGAATCCATCTAGAGGATTCCACTTGTTCAGTTATCTAATCCAAAATAATTGGGACTAAGGCTGCTCGCCATTGCTATTTTAGTATGTTTGTGGTAGCATAAGTTACAACTTTACAAATTAACAATCAAGAAAAGTAGGCCCTTTTAGCAACAAGTTTTAACAATTCAAAGTTCAAAGCATCAACCACCAACTTCAGAATTGCACATTTTCTTCTCAGATTGTAACTGGTATACTCTTACTATCTGTCTGCTTGGCCTAGCAAACATATATAGAAGGCTCAGGTGCAACAAAACTGCAGCCCTGAGCCACAGGTTGGACCAAGGTAATACTTGACATGTTTGATTCTGTCCCTGCATGTTTAGCAGGATTTAAAAGGAATGCCAGAAGTTAAGTTACCATGAAAAATTAAAATAGTATAATAAGCAAGTGACAAAAGAATCATTTCCTAAAAAGTGTACAGAAGAACATCTTGGAATGTATAAAAAAAACAGCGATGTAAGCGCCTCATAAAGAAACCAAGAGATGCAGATGCTTGGCATGCAAAATGCATCTATTATGACACCTCCAGCGCATGAGTTCTAACTACCACTGCAATTCTGGCATAGGAAAAGAGAAATGGAAGAATCATATTAATTGCAACAAGATATAGGTGAAAAAGGGATATTCTAGACACATTATTTTATCAAACGTTATAAAACAAATTGACAGTGTTGAAGGCAAGACAATATAATGATTTGACATTCAGTGTTGAAGCTATTCTCGCCTAAGCTAACCATACAATAAGAAACCAACATAAACAAGTGAAATCTCACTCCTGGACGTGAAGATCAATTAACAATGACAAATTGCATATTTGCAACCCACATAAGAGATAAGTGTATGATTGATATTACAATCCATGTAAACTATGATAATAATATCAAAAGTTCATACTTGTTCGCATATATTTGTTTTCACATATACATTGTATGATGATAGATATCACAATCCATGTAAAATTTGTTGTTCTGTTAGCAATTTAGGAGAATTGATGCCAAAAAAATTGATTTATTCTTTTGCCCTGTAACAATCCCACATACCATCTTAAGATTTAAAACATCATATTTCTTAGCCCAAAAGGAATCTAACAAACCAAATCGATAATGGACCTTGTCAGTGTTAACCATAACCCAATTCACCGTATTAATTCCTCCAAAAGTAGAAGGGATATAAAGAAAAAATAAAAGGAAGCAAAGCCCCATTAAAAGACAAGTATATCTAAACTAGAATTCACCAACAAAAGAAGCATATCATAGTCAGTCTTAATGTGGGATTACTAGAAAGAGAGACATTGATCAAAGCAAAAATGATTTGTCACATCTCAATACTAGCCAAAACTGCAGAATTGGTAACAAAGCAAGCAGACATACGAAACTGAAAAGTACAAAGAAAAAAATTCATGCTGCTACATGTCATCAATCATGTCAAAATAAGGACAATTTTACATTTCTCCCTTCCCTTGTTGTCAGCTATGGAATAACATTATCTAGTTATTGAGACAAGAAGTAAAGAAAGAAGGCTGTGCAGTTCATTGCCACCCCCTTTACCTTCTCTTTACCCCCCGCATCACTAGTAAACAGCAACAAATAAGACAGAACACCTGGATCCCCTAATTGTTCATCAGAATAGAGGTGTACTTTCAACATCATAGGGAAACCAGTTCCATTAAACTTTATTTGCTTGTAAATCTAATTCCTTTCTTTAGACCTAATTCAAGACGTCATGTGATAACAGTAAGTAAATCTTCATCAATAATCTCAGAAACCATTCTCATATTACTAATGATCTTACTGAGAAAATCAACTGCAACTTTTCTTCAAAGTATAAGATAGAAAGAGAATCTTTTTTTGTTTTGGCCAAGATAAGAAGATGAAAAAGAACTTGAATGAATAAAGAGATTGTTCAACAAAACCAAAAATAGGCATGGTTTTACAGTTTCTGGAAGAAATATTTCTCGAATATTCTTTTTTCACTGGTATCTGAAACTTGAACGACCTGCTTAAGTTCATCATGAACCTTTGATTTGGTAGCTGATATCAAGAACTTGCTTTCTAGCGGACATTGGATGCAGGACTGTAGTTAGACATGTATCTCATAAGTTTCAAATGCCTATTGAATGTAGTTGTGGAATTTGTAAAATCTGGACATATAGTGACTTACTCAACGGCTAAACACATGAATCAAGCTCAAACAACTTATGCATCCAACACCCATACAATTTAGAGATGATAAAATAACTGAACATTTATTCACCAAACATTTCAAAAAGGTAAGACTGAAGACCATTTGAACATCTACCGTGATACCATCAGGAATCGACTTAACCATTGTTTTCCCTTGCTCTTTTCTTGCCTGTGTAATGTGGGCAGTCAATTACAAAGCAAGCATACAATAAAGAGATGATCATCATGATTTAATTTATAACAATACCACCCATCAGAAAGATATATCAAAGAAAATTAAAAATATTTATATTTAAACAACTAAACAGAATAGTTCTTTCATTCCACATCAAATTCACTGGGCTATCTTACAAATATCCTCATACTCTACAGCTTTCAGTACCCTACCATCATAGGCACCTTTGTCTATCTGTACCTTAGCACAAAAGTGATCTGTATCCACCCCCAACAACCTTGCTTTTGATCCACGATATGCCCCATTTACTATCTTCACAAGGCCACCAATTTGTGGAATCACAGTTTCAAGCTCGGCCTGATCAACTCTAAGCACATGTTTGCTTTCAAGCATTTCTATTTCCCCAACATACTTGTCGATCACCTTTCGCACAACTCCCTTTTGCTTGTAATAGCCCTTCTCTGCCAATGCTTTGCTCATGACTTTAACAATAATCCCTTCATACAACCAGTACTCCTTCCTGTTAATTTTCTCTTTTTTCTTCTCTTCCTCCCTCATCAATTCATCCAAAGTTGATTTTCCTCCTTTCCTCTCTTCGTTTCCAAGTTTCCTCTTCAAATTACCTCCAGGAATCCTTTCCTCATTTCTCTCGTCCTCAACCTCATCAAACACCACCCTTGAAGCCTCATGTTTCTCCTTGGTTCCAGGAGGTTTAGTTGACAATCCAAGAGAAAATCCAACCTTCAGTCCATCTTCCAATTTCAATTCTCTTGGAGGCTCAACCTGCAATTCCTGATCAGACACAGCAGTAGCTGGCTGCATCAGCTGCTCAGCTTTTTCAATCTGTCTCCTGATCTCCTTCTCTTGCTTCTCTTCCTCCACCATATCTGCCTTAATTCTCTTATTCTTCATCCTCTCTTTGAAAAGGGTCTCCGAATCTCTATCTATATACGTAATAAACCAACCCTTGGGTGTTTCTTCAACCTTACATTTGCCAGTCCGACCCAAGTACTTGACAAACTCAGTAAGTGTTGCCCACTGAGTGGAATTCATATGAACATGGTGCCTATCGCTTATATATTCATTGTAAACTACAGTGGCTGCTACACGGCTGAATCGGTGACTGCGCTTCATGTGCTCCAAAAATAACTGCTCGAACTCTTCAGAATAACCCTCAACAATCCGATGTGGGTTTTGTCCAAAGATTTGCATCTGACGCTGGTGCCCTTCACTCATACAATGGCACTTAAACCCATTTTCATCTCGACATTGCTTCTGGCACATCTGGCAGTACCATCGAAGCTTCTGCAGCCCTTTCGCTTTGATTCTATTAGCAATTGCTTTTGGTGTGAGAAACTCATTCTTCCCCATTGTCAATCTGGATGAAATTCCATTAAAAAGATTTAGCAATATTCTCTCCGTAGATTCCGAAATCAGAGATTAAAGATCATCAAAACAATACAATCTATTGAGCAAGTTTAGAAGTATAATAAACATTAGATTCTAACACTTGAGAATTTGAACTTCGGAACAAAGGACTAAATGGCAGGTGAAGGGAAATATCTGAGATACTTATACATACTTCAAAATAAAAGAGATACGTATGCCTTCAAGAAATATGATACTAACGCAAATGGCAATTTAAGTTTGAACTGCACATACACAATCAAGTAAGAGGATCCGAATTCTGAAGCACATGGTTAAATGTAAATATTTGTATATTCTGACAGAACCTGCCAAATCACTCCAAGCTAAATCTAAAAGATGAACCCGACCCAAATACTTAACAATCCAAAAAAATATAAGCTGGCAATAGTACAAACATACTCAAGGTTTTTTTCTTTCTCTAATATTTAATGTCCTGTAAACAAGAACTATTTAACCATACACACATTAATTTTAGGAATGGCAACGGGGGAGCGTCCCCGAGCAGAAACATCATCCCTATCCCCGTCCGCATTGAATCCTCGAATCCACCATTAATTTTGCACAAAACATCACAACACATTAGACCAAACAGCAAAATGGTATCACATATTTATGAATTGTAAGCATCAAACTCAGTTCACCACCTAAAAAACAGAGCTTTCCAAATCAAAGTTTGAACCTAAAATTTAATTTAAACTAAACCATTAAAATGATTACCAGCTTAGAAACTAATAAGAAAAGAAAAAAAAAATTAGAGAACTAATTCATCATGCATAAACAACTATCAGATTTTATTTGACAATGAATTATAACCATTTACAGTAAAATTAAATACCACCAGCATACATGCTAATTGCTAAACTACAGTCGGCGACCAAACTTTATTACGAATTATGCCTTCAAATTAAAAGAACGATCCAAGAAATGGTGTGTGGATTGTTGAATCTCGGGATTGAACGAATGCTGCGCTGATTCGACGGCGCCGTTCCAAGCTTGATGACGAACGGAGCTCTTCTGAAACGACGACGCAAGGTCTGGGTGGCTTTCGGAGCTTCGGGTGATGGTTCTTCACTCAGATTTCAAGCAAAGTTTGAGCGGAGAAGTTTCTCTTTTTCCCTGATGGAGTGATTCTCGTGAGGATTGAAGGACCGGAGAGAAGACGGAGGCGGAGGCTAGAGTTACGGTTTCTCTATGGTTTTAGATAAATGTTTAACGACCATTTAACCGGCTGAGGGATCAAATTGATTAAAAAGAATTATTCACCTACCAAAATAGTGATTTTACTTAACTATAATTTGTTACATAGCACCAGAAATAATTTTCCTTAAATCTTTGAGACAATTATTGTTAGGAGGTGGGACACTTAAATTACTTACTTAATAAAAAAATAAGATTCTCAATTAGGTCATTCATATTATTGTTAATTTTTTACATTTACTCTTCATTGATTAATACTCATTGCATGTTAACAAATCATCATTATGTGTTTTTTAATGATAATTGCTTATTAACTAATGATTATCAGTGAGAGCAATTTTTAAAATTTAATAATAATTGTGGCTCATAAGATTTTTTTTTTTTTCAAGTAGCCCACCTAAAATTATTTGAAGTTTGAGTGACTTAACAATAATTAGTTCTAAATCTTTCAGTTAAAAAATATAGAGTATCTTATATCTTCTCTTACATGTGATTCTCCTTTTGGTATCTAATTTTTTTTTTTCCTAAAAATCAATTTTTATATATTTATTCACAAATAAAAATAAAGGTCTACACACATCCAAATTTTTAAAGAAACAATTACTTAAAAAATATTTTAAAAAAACTGCCAAGCGGTTTGTATAAAATAGAAACAATAATTACTATGAAATAGTTTTTTATTGGAACTACTATGAAATAGTTATCCCATTTTAAAGAAAATTCTATTTTAAAATAAGATATAGGTATATAATTTTTTTTTTAAAATAGTCTCTTTTTTTCCCGCTCTTTCATACACTTATAATATATATTTTTGGTGAAACATACACTTCTAATTTTATTAGTAAGTAGTAGCAACACAAATACATATAATATAATTGATATAAGAATATCTTAAAAAGGTTAAAAAATTATATCTTTAATTAAAAAAAATAGTTTTATCTATCTAATGGCCATAAAAAATTACTAATAATTATTAGATAAAAAAAAGTGAATTGTCACACAAGTTATTTCATGTCAAATAGGTTTGATAAACAACTATCTTGATTCAAAATTAGATTATAATGAAGGTGAATATAATTTAGAGCTCTATTAATAGTCACACTAAACTCAAATAAACTGGATTTTGACTCATTAAGTTTACAAATAGCATGTTTATTAATTTTAAAATATCATTAAAGTTATATATAAAACACCATAACACATAGTGTTAAGGAGTTTTTTTCACGCCCAAAGTTTTTAGTATTTTTCTTACCAATTTGAAACTTAGGGGTCCTTATCCCTAATATTTTTACCAAATAAGAGTGTAATATGCCAAAATCTTTTTTTTTTTTTCTCTTGTAAAGTAACTATGTCTAAATTTACTATTTGATTTCTTGAGTTGGCAAAAAAAATTTATTTAATTCTAAATATAGAAGAATTTTAATTTGATTTTTTTATTATTCAAAATACCCTTTTGTATTATGTAATTATTTTGATCACAAGTGTCATATTCAAAAATAAAATAGAACAATCACATAACATTAAGTAGTATTTTGAATATTTTATATAGTATAAGAAAAACCAACTTAAAATTTATTTATCTTTTTTATCCACTTAAAAACCAAAAAATATTTTTTTAATTTATTTTAAACTTTTTAAGATATTTCAATTTTTAGTGAATTAAAAATCTAATACAAATTTCCAAAACAAACAAGACATAATTACACACACAAAAAATAAAGCAAATCTCTTTTAAAAATAAAAATAACTATTAAAAATACATGATAGTCACTAATCAGAGTGATTCTTGTAGATATTGCATTTCTACAAACTAAATACACAAATAAGGCATATTTCAAACTATTTCCACGACTACGGTAGTTTTTTTTTTTTTTACTTTTTCTCTTCAGTGTCGCATTTTGAACTCAATGGAGAGTCGCATTTTGGTTTCAAGCTCCTTTAAGGAGCCGAATTTTGCCAAAATTCGGCTCCTTAAAGGAGGTGGGAGCCAAAATTCGACTCCCTTCTTCAAAATTAAAAAAATAAAATAAAATTATCCATGCCAAAATTCGGCTCCTTAAGGGAGGTGGGAGCCAAAATTCGGCTCCCTTCTATACCATAATTCGACTCCTTACTTGCAAAAAAAAAAAAAAAATAATAATAATTTTCATGCCAAAATTCGGCTCCTTAAAGGAGCTTGGAACTAAAATGCGGCTCTCCATTGAGTTCAAAATGCGACACTGAAGAGAAAAAGTAAAAAAAAAAAACTACCATAATTGTGGAAATAGTTTCAAATATGCCTTATTTGTGTATTTAGTTTGTAGAAATGCAATATCTACAAGAATCACTCCACTAATCATCATCTTAATAGTATTTTGTTTTAAAACAGATTTTCCTCGTAATTCTCCCAACAAAGAAAGGAAACGTGATAGTAATGTCAAAGAGTTGCTGTTTTTGTTTTTCGTAGAATTTTCCCTGTCAAGTGTCCACTCAAACAAAGATGCCATGCCACGGCGGGCCTTGACCGTACCTGTCCCCAACTACAACTAGTAAAAGAGGAAAACAAAAAGACCAGAAACAGGAATCGGGAATTACACATTACAAGTTCCAAAATTTCCCAAATCCTTCTATAGCTTTGCCCTAATTGAGCACAGCTCCCAACACCCTCCTTCTCTTCCCTTCCCTTCCCCTCCCTTCCCCTCCCTTCTGGTAGATGCCTTCACATCACCACCGGTGGTGCCCAGAAGAACCAACTTGGCACCTATACTCTATCTAATCAGTGGTCCTCTCAACTCTCAACCCATTTGATTCTCTCCCATCTTTCAACCAAAACTTCGGTTCTTCAGCCCCTTATCTTCCTCCATTTCCACCTCTTCATTTTGGTCAGCATACCAGAGCAAAGGCAAAGCCAAGCATCAGCTTTCAACCCTTTTCTTTGTCTCTGCAATACTGGTAAATCTATACTTCAACTAATATTCTAAATTTTAACGTTGATCTCATTTTGATTCTGTATACTTTTCTTGGTCAAATTCGTTTGTATTCTGAAACTTTGGTAAATGTAATACTGGGTTTGAGGTGGGTTGCTGCTGAATGAGTCTTCAATTTTGTATTTTTGTGAAAAAAGAAAAGAAAAAGGTAGATAGTGCTGGTTAAGTATTATTTGCTGGAAAGAAGTTGCCATTTGTTTCTGCAGCGTTGTTTTGGAAAAGAATTTTTAATTTTTCTCGTTGCTGCTAATTGAAACTTGATTCGTATTACATTACCCATAGTATGTTTTATGTTTTTGCTTTAAAATGAGAATTTTGAAGTCCTTTATAGTACTGTAGTTTCTTCGATTAATAATGAAAGCTGAATTATGCTGAGTTGGTTCAATGAACCATATTCAGCTCGGTGAGCGGGATTGGTTTATTTCAAGTTTCAACCCAAAAGGTTCTGTTGGTTCAAGTAAACTGGTCTCTAGTCAAGTCAAGCCCAGCAGCTTGTGAGCTAAATTCATGTCATGCTTGATCTAATGAATTGAGTTCACAGTCAAACCTGATCCGACAGTTGTGTTGAGCCATTTTTTGGTTAAGTTGAGCTTGGGCGGCTTTGAGCTCGACTCAGCTGGGATCATTTCCAGCCTTGGGTGAATATCCAATCTCTAAAGTGTCTCTTGCGTGCCTCCCACCTTTCCTGGGAGTCTAAAGTCATCATTGATTGCACTGTGGGCATTGCACATTTGCTCCCCTCAATGAAAAGGGAAAGTGTGAACTCCAGTAGATCTGTACTTTTTTTAAGAGAAATTTACTTGTCATCATTGTTGCTCTTTAACTGTAGTCTGTAAAGGGCATTACTCCTCATTCAAGAAATTTTTAGAAAGCTTAATAGCAGAAGAAAGACTGTAGTGCAGGTTAAGAAAATTAGGTAGCAGTAGAACTTCTCCATTTTAGTGAAAAAGAAAAGGTCTGATTATAAAACTGTTCAATATAGATTTTTCCCATGCTATGTTCAGCATATAATACAAGAAAGTAAACTGACTCCTACCAGTTATTGTGGATGCCTTTGGTGGTGATCTTAGCTTTTATGTGGCATGTGGCAACAAATGGTCCTGCATGTAGTTTTAAACTTTTATTGTTAAAGCAAAAGAACTCTTTTAATTGGTTAGAAAATTGGCAATGGATTTAAAAGGCCAGCTATGAAACTCAAGGACTTTTCACTTGGATCCGACAGCAATAAATAAGGAAAGCATTTAAAAACATAGATTGACAAACGGGAGATTTAATTGTGTGGTGTCTCATCCCAATAAATCTGTTAAATCAAGCACTTTTGCAATTAAGCCAAAACTCCATTCATTAAATTAGTCATAGGCTAAAAAAGAAAGAATAAATTGCATTTCAACTCATGTATCAACCAAACATTTTTTTATGATAGAGCCAAAAAAGGCGCTAAGTCCTTAATTGCTGCTTATTTCCCACCTATTACCTTTTATGCTCTTTACCACATATTGAAGTCGTATTTGGTTAGGTATTACATCAGATTTGGTACCAGAGCCATCACCATGCTAGATTTGATTTTCAGTGTTATTCCATTGATGAAGACATGAAAAATTCAGTTCTTCTTCAACCCAAGGATTCCACCTGTTAGTCTGAAGTAATCCTTTAACTAGTAGTTAGCTTAACAAGTGTATCAGTTTTAGCTTAACCTGACCCTTTGGGTTGGTGGATTAATCAGGCAAACCCATTTATTACTTAAAAAATATAAAATATGCAAAAATACATAAAAAGATAATCACTAATTAACAAAATTTTATCTAGGGCTAATTTAGTAGATGGAGATATGACTAATCAATCAATTGAATGGGTAGTGCTTGATTGAACTGAATCTTCCATTTGTTGATCTGTGCTTCTTGTTTTGATCCTTATAATAAAGCAGTTGTCAAATACAAATAAAAAAACCTTTGAGTTTCGTAGTTGGCATTCTAAGGACCTGTTTGAATGAACTATTCTCTGTGAAAAAGTTGCACTTTTGGAGAAGCTAAATATTTTAGCTTCTAAAAGGACGCATCAAAAGAAGTTCTTTTCAGCTTTTCCTAGAAGCTGAATTTTTTTCTGTTTCCAACAGTGCTTTTTTCACAACCAAGATGGAACACTCACTTGGCCCCAAAAACAGAATAGCCCTTCCAAATGGGCCATATATCCAACACCATTCATCTATTCCAATTAAAAGAGTATCTTTCGAATTTATTTTTTGGATAAAAGAAGAATTCATAAGGCAGGAAAGATGGATACAAAAGGAGGACCATAGATCCCCTAAAACAAAAGAAAAAAAAGAACCAAAGAAACAGTTAAAATAAGCTCAAACGAGCTCTCCAATCCCTTTGAATATCCATTAAAGAAACCTCCTTAAAATACCCATGGGCTGATAGACATAACGAGGCAAAGAAAACAGTTCTAACCCATAAAAAAAAAGTGTTGGTGTAAACGTCAAAAACTTTAGCATTCCGTTCCAACCATAAGCACCACAACCTTGCATAGATAGCGTAGTTCCAGAGGACATTGCATACCCTTATCCTTCCAAAACCTCTAAAATGGATAGATAAAAACTTCTCCAAAGTAGAAGGGCAAACCCACTTCTCATGAAAAATGCCAAAAAGCTGATTCCAAAGCTGCCAAGCGACCTCAATGTAAGAAAAGATGATTACTTGTCTCAGGACATCTATAATACATAGAGCAAACATTAGGAGCGCCTACGAATCTGTAACAGATCATTTGTATTAATTTTATTAAGTACTGCCGTCCGAATAAAAAGTTTTCATCTTTGATGGAGCCTTGACCTTCTGAAAAGACTTAGAAAGAGAAGAATTATAGGCAGCAGGGTTGTGAATCAAATACTGGAAGAATGATTTGCAGGTATAACGATTAGGCATAGTAGAGAAATGATAAGACTCAAGACTATCCACTAAAGAGGCCAGACCAGTTGGCTCTCTATCATCAAGGTTCCTGAAAAAAATGAAAATTCCAGGATATATGGGAACCTTGTAAATGATAGGGCTTGATCCTCCCAAAAACGAATATGGGAACCATTGCCCGCACCCAAAGAAAGGAAGGGTTTTACCCGCGAGATGAATTTCCAGGGACTAGCATGAGTAGCACAAACCACACATTAAACGTCCCCCCATCAGAATGAGCAACATATTTGCTTTTTATCACCTTGTGCCAAAGAGAATTAGGTTCCAAAGGAAACCACCATAGCCACCTACCAGAGCAATGTTCTTAGACACCAAATTACCATGACCCAAGCCCCCTATCCTTCTTAGCCTTACAACAAACCTCCCAACTACCTAGATTGTCCCTTTCACAGTCCCCAATCCCTGACCAATCAAATCTCGCATAAGCCTCTCAATCCTATCTACTACTCCCTTAGGAATCCTAAACAAAGAAAGATAGTAGATAAGGATACTAGATAAAGAAACTTGGATGATAGTAACACAACTCCTAGAGAAAAATAGGCTCCTTTCCAACCATCAAGCCTCTTAGTAATCTTATGAATCACAGGATCCCAAAAGGAAACAGCATGTGGATTCCCTCCCAAAGGAACACCTTATTCAAGGAGTTTCCACTGCAAAACCACACACCCTGCAACTCTAGCAAACAACTCAAAGTACTATCCTCAATGTAATCCGAGCCAGCCCACTCTTAGCTAGATTTATGCAAAGACCAGAAACCACCTGAAAAACCTGTGGTAAACTTGTATGAGTTTTTGAGTCTAGACTAGAAAACTGAGTTAATTTGCAAGCAAAGTTCAAATCATCTTTTGTGAATTCATGATAAAGTCGTAAAATCTAAATTAATATGCCCATTCATTGCTTTGGTCTCTTTTAAACAATTGCTGGGTTGCTACATTGAATTCAAACATTTTGTGTACTTATGGCTCTTCTAAACATTATGCATTCCTGCATTTTGACTTGATGTATTAATTATTATTGGTGTTGTCAATGATGTATTTACTACTTAATTTTTCCATGTTTTAATTTTTTACAGGCATATATATAAAATTTTCATTAGTTATTTTCTAGAGCATGTAAATTCTCATGAGTCTATGAATTAAGTTTGAGATTCAAGTTTACACAGTCTCCCGAGTTTGACAACCTCAATGTGCTTCTAAATTTTTTTCTAGAAATTAAATGAATGGAAGTACTGAGTTATAGATTGGAGTCTATTTTATTCCTTATCTATCAGATCTTGATACATGTTTTCTGTTACTAATACAGGTATTATGGAGATATCCTTGTTAAAGTTGCTTGTTAATGGCATATCCTCATATTTGCATTTACCATATTCTGGGAATGTGAATTCAGAACCGGTCTCAAAGTATTACCAGATGGCAGAGGAGATACTTAAGCTGATAAAGCCTATAATTGATGCGATTGATAATTCTGATTTAGCTTCTGATGAAGTTTTTACTGCTATAATTGAAGAACTGGTTCAGGCTGTTGATGAGTTGAGGGATCTTATTGAGAACTGGCACCTATTGTCTAGCAAAGTTTACTTTGTAAGTAAATGAAACCTTAACTCATAAGCTTTAGTTTATATATATATATAGATGTCACATCCATCTTAGTTTTCAAATGAAACCTTAACTCATAAGCTTTAGTTTATAAGTTGGTTATCCTTGTCATTTGGATGACTTTCACAGAGGGAAGTTTAGATATGCCCATGGTCAATCTGAGGATAAATATCTTTCAATATATAGATTTGTGGACGTGTTAGTGCACAAAACTGATATTTCTTTGTCACAACAGGATGGTAAGGAGAGTGTGCTATTTGGTGTATTTTCTTCTCCTGTCTCCCTTTCCCATTCCCTTTCTCTTTCTTTCCTTCTCAGCATAATTTTGATTCTGTTACTTTGGGATTTCTTTGCACCTAGATTTTATTTGTTTTTTTCAAGTTTATCATGATTCCAATACCTTGATAGGGGTGGTAGAATGGTAACCATTGTTTAGAGGTCAATTAAGACGATGAAGTGGTATTGGATGTGATATCATGACATGGTGGATTACTTGGTGCATCCAATTCTGCTGCCAGTTTCATCTGTTTCTTTCATCATCTTTCTTTTGTTCGTCATGATCATGATCATCACCATCATTTTTGTTTGAGAATGTTTTGATTCTCCTCTACTTTAACATAGGCATTTCTGTTTTCACGATGTTAATCTACAGAAGTTCAAGCCTTAAAGACTGCAACATTTATAAATTTAATTCAGATGTTTGTATAGTTTTCTTTGTGGTCATAACGGTCCAACTTGTCTGATTTAATGCAGTGCCCTGATTAGATAAGTTATATTATCTTTTCAAAAGTTTAATTGACAGAGGAGCTTCCTTAATAATTACTTATCTCCTCTTTCTATGGTCAATTTTGTCTGATATTTTCCTTAGTCATCTCATCATTGTATTGTCACAAATTTTGGTTGAGGGTTTTGGAATTATTAGGCAGGCTTAAATTAGGGTTTCTTGCATGCATTTAGGGGTAGAAAGATGGTGGATTGAAGGGTTATTGAAGGTATGTGAGGGCAAGGTTGGTTTTGAAGTTATAGGATGGGATTTGCTGGTCTGGAGCTGTTTGGGTGTTGTGAACAGTATCTGCGAATTTGGGATTTAGGTTTTGATTTTTGATGAATTTTAGGGAAAATTCAATCTAGTATTTACTTGGATTGGAGCTGTTTGGGTTCTGTGAACAGTATCTGTGAATTTGGGATTTAGGTTTTGATGAATTTTAAGGCAAATTCAATCAAGTATTTACTTGGATTGGAAAGAAAGTGAAACAATTTTTAGACTGTCTGTCAATAAAAGCAGAGGTCTGGAATAAGAAGACTAACCTAAGCATTTCTCCTAGTTTGATTCCATTACACAAGAAGACAACGCATTGCTGAATAAACTCAAGACTGATCATTCATTGCTCATTTCTTTTGATAGCTGAATACATCACTAGAATCTGTCAAAACTTGGGAGGACCAACTAGCCTTAAGTAAGGCCTAAGTTGAATAACCAGCCACTAATAAACATAAATAGAAGTCAAAATAACGGAAATAACTTAAGGAAAAGCCCATAAAACTAAAGCCCATATTAGACACAACTAAGTACCAGACTTTAAGACCTAAAAAAAATAACCTAACTGCAGCAGAACTCATAATCCCCACAGTAAACATAATAATTCTAAGTAATTAGGACCTAATAAAACTATAGAATTTTTTTCTTTAATATATTGCTGCCTGTACCATCCATTTAAATTGGATGAGAAGAAAAATTGCTCAACTTATAATGCGATTCAGATTTGCACGGCCAATTACAATGTGTTAACTATGTGGATACCTGAAACATGTTTCTAGCCTAACATCACTTTCTTTTGAAAAGGTTTCTGTTTCCTTTTGTCTCCACCTTGGGAAGATCTGATTAAGTTTGAAGTGAACAGTGTGCAAGTATCTCTGCTTGAGTTACATTGCCATATGTTGTAGTAGTAGGCCATATAGTATTTTCTCTTTGTGCCTGTTTCTCATGGATGTGATTTTGTGTAATTCTTGCATGCTAAATACCTATTGACTTCTCACAGCTTCCCCTTTCTTGGTCACTAGGTTATGCAAGCTGAGACCTTGATATCTAGGATTCGGACTTCAGGACTCAAAATGTTCCAGCAGCTGAAGGATTCCCATCAGTGTCTCCCTGATGAATTGAGCTCTGTAGATCTTGAGGTAGCATATGCAGTTAACCAAACAATTTTTTTACAATAATCTTTTTTTATTGGGTTTGTCTGTTCTCAATGATGGAGGAAATTTAAGTGGGTTATGTGTTTGGATACAAATCCAATTATGCCAGAATCAATGCTCCACTTACTGCCTCGTATAGCAGAAACCACTCTATTTACTGCCTCGTATAGCAGAAACCACTCTATTTACTATCTTGTACTACACTAACCATTGCATCGTAAATCACACACCATTATTTTGAGTGGAGCAACTTCTCATAGCTTCTTCAAAAATCAATTCTTCCATCATCCACTCTCTCTGTGACATTCAATTCTTGGAGAAGCTAATCCTAACACACACTAACATGATTAATTGCAGCACTACGTGCAGAAACTCAAGCATTTGGGGCATGAAGAAACATCATCAGTCATTAAAGAAGCTATTAGGGAACAACTGGAAGGCGCAGGGCCTAGTTCGGATGTCCTGGCAAACCTTGCAGATGTTCTGGGGCTGAGGTCTAACCAGGAGGTTCTGATTGAGGCTGTGGCGCTTGAAAAGTTAAAGGAGAATGCTGAACAAACTGAAAAGACTGCTGAAGCTGAATATATTGATCAAATGATTGCTCTTGTAACCCGTATGCATGAGCGTCATGTTATGCTTAAGCAAGCACAGAGCAGTAGTCCAGTTCCTGTACCTGCTGATTTTTGCTGTCCTCTTTCTTTGGAGTTGATGACAGATCCAGTCATCGTGGCATCAGGGCAAACCTATGAGCGTGCTTTTATTAAGAACTGGATTGATCTTGGGCTTACTGTTTGTCCAAAGACACGTCAAACTCTGGCTCACACCAATTTAATACCTAACTACACTGTAAAGGCACTAATTGCAAACTGGTGTGAATCAAACAATGTGAAGCCAGTTGATCCCATAAAACCTACGAACTTAAGCCAAGCATCTTCCCTTCATGGCCATATGGAGTCTGGTGTAATTAGGGAATCACCTGTTTTTGCTCATTCCAGGGGCAACCAGCCATCCTCACCCGAAGTAGCTCGCTCTCATTCTTTCAGTTCACCGGGTAAGAACCTAACATCTTCTGGTGGAACCCATCGAGAGGGAACATCACCATTGCATCCCCGTTCAACTTCTGAAGGTTCCTTAAGTGTCGTGGCTAATGGGCTGAGTTTGGATATTGCAAGAATATCACTGACAGGTTCTGATGACAGGTCTGTTAGCTCAGATGAAAAGAGTGGTGATTCAGTTGGCCAACCCTCAATGTCACCATCTAGAAGGGAATCTTCCAATGTACTTTCCTCAGAACAGTCTCAGACCCATGTTAGAACTGCTTCCAATTCCAGTTCACTTTCTAATGGCAATATTCCTCAAGGAACAGAGGGAGATGGAAACAGTGCTTCTCAGCTGTCAATGGATCCAGGCTATGATAGAGATTCTTCAGGGGAAGTAAATCCAGGGCCAGAGGCTGCTGTTATTGCCGCCACAACTGCTCCACAAAGAGAACCTGAGCTCTTACCCCGATTTTTAGAGACTAGAACTCGAAGCCAGGCCATATGGCGGCGGCCATCTGAGAGATTTGTTCCTAGGATGGTGTCTTCTCCTGCTATTGAGACAAGAGCTGATCTTTCTGCCATAGAGACCCAGGTTCGGAAGTTAGTTGAGGAGTTGAAAAACCCTTCTCTTGATGCTCAAAGAGACGCAACAGCAGAGCTCCGCCTTCTTGCTAAGCACAATATGGATAATCGGATTGTGATTGCAAACTGTGGGGCTATTAGCTTATTAGTTGAGTTACTCCAATCAAATGAAACAGGGATCCAGGAAAATGCTGTTACAGCGCTTCTCAACTTATCAATTAATGATAACAATAAAACTGCAATTGCAAATGCTGGCGCAATTGAACCTCTGATTCATGTGCTTGAGACAGGGAGCCCGGAAGCCAAGGAAAATTCAGCTGCCACTCTTTTTAGCTTATCGGTGATTGAGGAAAACAAGATCAGGATAGGGAGGTCTGGGGCAATTAGGCCACTAGTTGATTTATTAGGGAATGGAACACCTAGGGGAAAGAAAGATGCTGCCACTGCTTTGTTTAATTTGTCAATATTTCATGAAAACAAAGGTCGTATTGTGCAAGCTGGTGCTGTGAGGCACCTTGTGGAATTGATGGACCCAGCAGCTGGAATGGTTGACAAGGCAGTAGCTGTTTTGGCAAATCTTGCGACAATTCCAGAAGGAAGATCTGCAATTGGTGCGGAAGGTGGGATTCCAGTTCTGGTTGAGGTTGTTGAGTTGGGTTCTGCAAGAGGAAAGGAGAATGCAGCAGCTGCACTTCTGCATCTTTGTTCACACAGTAACCGATTTTTAAGCATGGTGCTCCAAGAAGGAGCTGTCCCACCATTAGTTGCTTTGTCCCAGTCAGGCACCTCAAGGGCCAAAGAAAAGGTTTGGTTCTTTCTCTATGGTTTCATATTATAGTTGCCTTTTTCTTTTATCTCTGATCAAAGTGTGATGAATTTAGTTCTATGTTCAGGCGCAGCAACTCCTCAACTACTTTAGAAATCAAAGACATGGTAATGCTGGGAGGGGCTGATTTTGAATTCCTGACCTTCCATACCATACAAAGGTTTTGAATTAACTGTTATATAACGTCTCTAATTTATACATTACTTGGTGCAAATAATGCATGTAAAGGTGTTCTGGTCTTTTACTTTCTTGTAGAGTGAAAAAAAAAAAAAAAAAAAAAANAAAAAAAAAAAAAAACCATAGTTGTGGAGGATTGATTGTGTCCTCATGTAAAAAACATCTGCGATGTGAAGAAAATTATATTTGTGAGTGTAGCTTTTGTTTCAGGAGGAAAAAACCAGGGGGAAGAATCTAGCTTTTATTGTTGATTTTTGGCAAGACAATGATGAGCAAATAGTTTTATGTGGTTTGTTTAATCTCAGTTAACTGTCCTTTTCCTTGCAATGGGACTTTGGGTATGATTTTAACACAGACAAGGCAACCATCTCCAGCTCGGCAAAACTGTTGCCAAACTATTGCATATAATGTTCAAAGGGAAGTTCTTTCATGGAACAGTGATATATATTTTTTGGACTTTGGTATTGTGTTTGCTTTGTTCTCTGTAACCAGGGTCTGTATCCTTGCATCTATTACCATCTCCCTTGTAGAAGTTTGGGTTCAACGTATAGATATGTAGCTTTTTCAGTTTTTGTCAAGCTAGTTGTGAGACAGGACTAGAAGTAAGAATGGCATCAAGTGTCCAAATTGATGCTTACACCTCCGTGGATACAGTTCTCACCTTTTTATTCCTCCGATTTATCTATAGTTTTGGTCCTCTAATTGTCAGAGAAGTTTAAATTTAATCTCTTTGTTTATGTTGCTTCAATGTTGTCCCAATATGTTCTAAAATTAGAGCAATTCAGTCCCATTTTTGCCAGTCATCGTAATAATTTGCTAATGAGGTATTGAGAAGTGATTGCATGGCGATAATGTTGGAATGACATGGCATGATCATATGTTGTTATGTTGTTGCCTCGTCATTGCCACATCATCAATTGTTAGTAACATAATTAACAGAACTAGGGACTAATTTGCTTCAATTAAAATATTATAGGGTCAATATTGTTTCAATCAGATTTAGGGGACTAAATTGAAACTTAGAAAACTAGGGGGACTAATTCGTGATGATGATCATTCAATGCCATTGCATTTCTTGAAAAAACGAAGTGATAATATTTACCTCTTAAATTAGTTATCTACGATGATTATGAATACATTAAAAGAGAATGTGAAGAAAACCCATTCAATAATAACAGTAGAGCCGCACGGTGTTTCTATTGTGAGTTAGCAGAATTAAGTTTTTCTTTAAATGAGTTAATAGAGATTATGCATTTGGTTGAATCGATACCTCAATGGTTAAGCATTAGGTATTTTATCGTAGAGTTTTATATTCTAATCTCGTGGGGACTTGAGTCGGAGAAGATAGACTACCCTTTATAATGTAGCTGCTAATGATAAAACCAAAAAAAAAAAGTAAATTTATATTTGCGTTCCTGAAAGATTCAAGATTTAACAAAATAGTATTTGAAAGAACACTAACTATAAAATAGTCCTAAAAAAAATTAATATGCGTAATAAAATAGTTTAATATTTGTTAAATTTTGAATCTTTTAAGGACTATTTTGTTACGCATATTAGTTCTTTTGAAAACTATTTCGTAGTTAGTGTTATCTCAAGAACTATTTTGTTAAATCTTAAATCTTTTAAGGACGCAAATATAGATTTACTCAAAAAAAAAAGAAAAGAATTGATAGACTAAACAGTAAACACTCTTGTGTTGTTAATTGCTATGTGAGGGAGTCCTCATTCAAAAGCTAACAAAGGGAAAACTAATTGAATTTTGTAGAATCACAGTCCATTTAAACAAGATTTATGGTTTATTCTTCACAATTACTCATGCAAATCAAATTAAACTTAAATAATTCACAATTCCACAAAAGCTACTAGAAATCACCTCAACTCACAAAACACATCACTTTTGGGTATAAATGTATAACCTAACAAATAACCCACTTAATTTAGTGTTGAAAGAGAGTCATCTCTTTAATTAGCTCTCCTACAGTTCTTCCTAATCTGCCCTTTGGAGCCAGTTAGGGGTTTGATATCTCCCATCTTAATCATTGCAGCAACAAAGTCAGAATCAAAGGTCTTATCGTTCTGGCTGTATTGGCGAACCAGTGAACCGGTAGATCCGCCATTGAAGAGTAGCTGATCTGAGTGAAGGAGTCCCCTTTTCATGATGAGATTCTTGTAATATTTGTTATCAAAATTATTAGGAGTTTGAAAATCTAGAACTGCTACGTTATTGTCTCCTGAGCCACTAGTTCTTGGACAATTCCTCCGCCTGGCTTTGGCAAATGAACTATCAATATTGCTCTCATTGTATATGCGGTTCCTGAAACTAGTACACCTTGCCTTCCCAATTGTGTGAGCTCCTGCATGAAACAATAAAGGTAACATGATAAATAGTTGAACTATCAATGAATGCTACCTTTTCTTTAATTTAATATTTAAAAGAAGAGTAAAATTCATTTTTCATCCTTAAATTATTTCTCAAATATTATTTTAGTCCTTCATTTATTTTTTGTATCACTTTAATCCTCTAATAATCACATTGTCTGTTAAATCAATCATCTGTAACACAAAAAATGATCACTTAAATGACTGGTTTGACGGGTAAAGTGATTATTTGAAAAATAATTCAAATACAAAAAAAAGTATTTAACTCTTAAAAAAATATATAATGCAGTATCTGTTCTCAGTTGGAATAACATGCTTTATCTTTTTGTTCTTATCGTTTCTCTATTATTGTGGAAATGACGTGTGCTAATTTAACCTAATAAAAAGACATGACATGCCATTTACGTGGTTGTTTAGATGTCACATTCAAATTTAATTATCTTATGAATATCACATGCAAAAGGCATAAGAGTAATTTAAGCAAAGTAACACTAGTTCGATAGTACAAATAGTTGCTTTTCAGTTTGGAAATATAAAACTGTACATAGAATATTTCAACTCAAGAAATATGAAATAGTTATTTCGATATGGTTAAAAATTTGAACTTATTGAGTCTAGTTTAAATTGCATGGCAAGATTATACGTGAAGAGGTGTAGTGAAAGAAAACGTGATGAATTTAATATTACTCTTCTAACTGCTGCAATTTTTTTTCCCTTCTAAAATATACTTAACCTGGTGCAGATTTGTGTGTGTAAAAATTGTACAAGTAGCATATATAATGGAAGAGAGAGGCAGAAAAGGAAGAGAAATACCAGATAAGGCAACCATGTCCTTGGCAGAGAGCCCAACAGCTCGAAACCTAGAGATAAGGTTGCTAAGGGTTGAAGTGGGAGGTGGGATCACACCACTGTTGGCAGCAGAAAAACTTGCTGTCTTGGAATCACGTCTTCCAACTTTAACTTCCCAGTTAGGACCTCCAAGCTGCATAACAAAATACACTGTCACAATGTTAAGAATTGATTCAACCTAAAAATTTAAATGGTTAAGTGAAGGTTTGAAAATAATTTTATATTCTAACACAACACATAAATCTAAGGATTATCTTCTCGTTACTAACTCTTGTTTAAATTTATTTTCAGGTATACGGTTCGCTTCTCTAAAATATATAATGTATTTTAGAGAGTGAAGTGCAAGAAAATCATTCAAAATCATGTTTGGTAGAGAAGTTTAGAACTTACGATGACAACAGAGTCACGAGCAGCAATAGCTAAGATATCAGCACATGAGACTACACCAGGGCATGCTCTCTCCACCTTAGACTTTACAGCGTCAATGGCGTCAAAGCCTCTCAATGAATTATTATTGGGGCGTGCAGTCTTTTCGCCCGTGAAGGAAGATGTGTCATCCAGTAATATTGACCCATCACAACCCTGTTTCCGACCACAAGGACCAAAAATTTAATTTATAGATAACCCTTAATCAGCAGCCCAAGGAAAAGATTAGATGTGCCAATTAAACTCACTTAGTTTATGACTTTATGGGTATGCACAAAGTGTAATGTTTTTTTTTTTCACCATAGATAAAACTAGATTATCTAGTTAGAGATATAGGTAAATAGATATTTAAACCCAAGACCTCATTTTTTTAAGAGATTTTTAATTCTTAAATTATTTGTACTATGTGTACTTGTGCTACAAAATATAATAAGCTTACCATTTTTTTGTGTCTTGAAATTTAATTTAATGGTCAAAATTGAACTATATCATCTACACAAGCACATATATTATTGGTCTAAAAATCTCTTAAAAAGATTAAGCTTTCGGGTTTAAATTTCATTCTTTCATTTTCTTAATTAAACAATTTAGCTCCATTTATTTAAATAAATAAAAAACCAACTTTATGATCACTTAAAGCATAAAATTATGTTACCTTACCTAATTTAAACTATAGCTAGTTAAAAGAGTCAATAATAAATTTGTCGGTAGCCGACATCATGTTAAGCTCAACTTACTTTATATGACTTCTCTTTGAAAGAGATGGAAACAGACAACATGCACCGGAGAAAACATCATCATACATTGTATATTATTCAATTCTAAGAAAAAGGCATAATGGTGGTACCACAGTTTCACTCATTTTAAGTAAAGTATCTGAATAAATTAAAACATAGCATTTATATCCATAGAGAGAGAAAGAGAGAGAAACTAATTCAGGAACAAAAAAATGTATTTAACTCTATATTTATGCTCATTTAAGTTTCTTTTTAACGCTTAAATTTAATTGAGTTCATCACAGGGGTGAGAAAATATGAGACACAACTGGTGAGACAAACATTTCTCCAGCCAAGGAAACAAAAGAAAAATGAGTGGAAAAAACAGCAAAATATAATAACAAGCATCATGGGAAAAATTTTTACATTGACAAAGCAGTCATGAAAATGGAGGCGAAGGAGAGATGCTCCCAAGCGACGTTCTTTGGATATGGCAGATTGAAGAACAGATTTTACAGTGTTGAAGACTTTTGGACAACTCTTAGAATAAAAATTCTTAGAGAGTTGAGCTGAAGTGCCCCCAGTAAGAGCCAGCAGTACTACTAAAGCTAATGCAACAATGGCTGGTGATGAAGAAAGAGCCATTTTGTTATGTGATGCCTAGCTTCAGAAAGAAGATAATAAAGTGAGAAACTATGCAGCTGGAACTCTCCAATATATAGAGAGCAGTGTGCAGCTGGAACTCACCTAATCATAAAGACTAGACCAAGTAGTAGTGCATGGCATCGGCATATACTTGTTCTACGTTTGGGAATTGACAGATTTTTCTTATCGATAAGAGTAAGTAATTTGCAAGCTTGGAATTGACAGATTCTGGTGAAATGAACTTTGGTTCAATCTTGAAAAAGTTGGTATATATGCTGCCATTTTTCAAAATTGTGGGTCCTGTTGTACTCAATTATCTGTCTAACTACTGTTTGGAAACTTTGGATGAAAGAATCTGCCATGCAGAATTTGACAACCACCTATAGGTTGACAATTCAAAAGTTGCAAAAGGCAAATGTTATTTATTAATGCAAGAGAAATTCATGTTACGTAACTATAAATATAATTAAATTTTTAATAAAAACATTCGAAAAATGTTTTCTTTAAGTTTTTTGTATATGTTTTAGCACCTGAGCAATTAAAACTTTTTACGACAATGTCTTTTTAGCAACATTTATATTATAACTAAAAACGCTGCAATACATAAAATTTACAAACATCTTTCCTTTTTTTTTAAAAAAAAAATTATTGGAATTTACCAGCATCTTTCAATACGTTGTTATTGAAATTGTTGCTAAATGTCCATAATAAAATAGGATTATAAATATTACAATTATTTTAAAATGATGAAAAGTTAGTTATGATAGATCGAGATGAATAATAATATATGCACAAATGTCACGATAATTTATAATTGGAATGTAGAGACTAAGTCAGATAAAAGAAATTTAAATGAAACTAATTAAACTCAAATTTTACTATACAGAACTCCAAAGGTTTAATCTAATGATAAAAATACAAAAAATTCATTTAAACTAGTCAATGTTCAAATCTTAGGATCTATATCTGAAAGAAGTTTTTCCCAAAATGCATCAAGGCTGATATAAGAGATGTACCCTTAAAATCGTCTAAACAATGTAAACGTTAACCCAAAAATACCTTTATCGGCAAAATTTTACTATAAGGCGTATGAAATATTATATGTCATAAATTTATATATACACCATACATTAGCAGAAAATAGTTACAAATGAGTTGATGAGAGGCAGAGAGTATTTGCTTCCGAAAGTGATATATGGCAATGAATGAAGTATAAAGCTTTATTACCCACGGCATCGCCACATGTAAAATGTCAAGTTGAAGAGGACCACCACGGCATGCAGAATTAGACAATAGGCTGAGGTTGACAATTGAAAAGTGACCCAGAGGCAATGGTATTATAGGAGAAATGCTACTTGTACGTATTAGCAAAACCCATGTAACAGTTATTACAATAATTAGCTTCATTAGTTGTTGGCATGCAATAACTGACAACCCCAGCTGTCCTTAATTACATGGTTGGCTGATCATTTGGGGCTGACCGGATGAAGAGGTAATTTTAGTTATTTGAAAATGACCACCCAACTTATGATTTTATTGGGCGTGTGGCATCAAAGAGTTACCTATGATGCCAATTGATATGTAGATCAATTAGTCATACGGCTCTCCTCGTAAAAAGATGATTTTATATTCAAAGCCTCTTATTAACAAAATAAATGTCTCAAAGTATTCTCCATACAAAATTATAGATGTGGGTGCTTCAATAGCGAGACTCCTAAAGTAGGGATGACTCGCCCAAATTTAATAAATTTGACTCTATCCAAAAATTAGGATTACGTCCTAGTTCTTGAATTAAAGAAAGACAAAAAAAAAAAAAAAAANAAAAAGTACCCATGATGCTGACTTTCTATTTGTTTCAATGCCACTGTTCTCTACACTATCACTTAAGAAGGGAGTGCCACATCATTTTGGTTATTTACATTTTTACTGTTCACAGTGTACTCTATACACTATCACTTAATAAGAGAGTGCCGCATCACTTAGGTTTAGGTTATTTACAGATTTTACCAACAGTGGGAGTTTTTAATACATGGTAACATATGTATATATGGTGTATTAACTGTTTAAATCCAATGAATACTATGTATAAACAATCAATCATCATCATGTCAATCACATCATATAACCATCCGTAGGTGTTAATATTAGCCATACACATGCTATATATATCCCAACATTTTCCTTTAATGGACGTCCATTACTTGACTACCATTAACATTTTCCTTTAACTAAGTTTTTAATACATGGTAACATATATATATATATATATATATATATAGTGTATTAACTGTATAAATCTATTTAGTTTTACTAGTGAATAAAAAATCCAATGAATACTATGTATAAACAATCAATCATCATCATGTCAATCACATCATATAACCATCCTAAGTGTTAATATTAGCCACACACATGCTATATATATCCCAACATTTTCCTTTAATGGACGTCCATTACTTGACTACCATTAACATTTTCCTTTAACTAAGTTTTTAATACATGGTAACATATATATATATATATATATATATGGTGTATTAACTGTATAAATCTATTTAGTTTTACTAGTGAATAAAAAATCCAATGAATACTATGTATAAACAATCAATCATCATCATGTCAATCACATCATATAACCATCCTAAGTGTTAATATTAGCCACACACATGCTATATATATCCCAACATTTTCCTTTAATGGACGTCCATTACTTGACTACCATTAACATTTTCCTTTAACTAAGTTTTTAATACATGGTAACATATATATATATATATGGTGTATTAACTGTATAAATCTATTTAGTTTTACTAGTAAATAAAAATTAAATCCAATGAATACTATGTATAAAAAATCAATCATCATATAACCATCTATAAGTGTTAATATTAGCCACACATGCTATATATATCCCAACATTTTCCTTTAAGGAACGTCCATTACTTGACTAGCATTAGAAAATAGAAGAACTTCCAATAGTCAATGTTATCGGCTTTTTGTAGTAGCCAAGGAGACTAACCTTGAGATACATTGAAAACGTACTACCACATTTGTATCACTCAAGAGTCTCACTCGAGTACGTCATGAGAGTATTTATATCACAAAATTGTTGGTAGGTCACCCAAAATTCAAGTCACACTCAATGCTCATCTTATGTAATTTTTGAGTACTTTTAGTTATAACTTTGTATTTGAATACAAAACCCCTAAACTTTGAGTACGATCTCAGTATTATTTGACAACAAGATATTTGGTTCATCTATATAATTTGTTGGTAAGCTAAAAAGGCAATAGATAAATAAAAGACGTTAATTACACCCAAAAGACTAGCGTGCGTGTGTATGCCAAGGTAATTTGTCATTTTTATGGTAAATAAATTGCTGAATATGATAGAATTATTGGCTTGTAGTAGTGTGTGTTAGTGATGTTTAGACTTTCGAGAAGCACAATCGAATTTGTACCCATACTTAGATTCTACTTTCATATTCGTACTGACACAAAGTTAGCTGGAATAATCAATTCTGCAGAATGAGATAACACTCAATCAAAACATTAATTAGTTAGAAAAGTTTTCAACGAAATCGGCAATCTTCTCTAGACATTCAAAAGATCTTCAAACCCTCAATAATATCTGCCCCTTGACTAAGAGTCCAGAAGCATCTGTTTGGTGCAAAAGAAAATTACAGGATCAAGGAATCATTAGTATGCAATCCCTAGTCTAGGTGCAATAAGCTGCCCTCACACCACTGCATACTAAAAAAAATAGACATTATTTCCTCCCTAATTTTCCTTAATTTCTTCTTCTTCTTTTCTTTTTTTTTTACCATTATATTGATATAGTTAGATTTTCTAACTTGAGTATATATGAAAATGAATATTCGAACTTGAGACCTCAACCTCTTTAGATGATTTCTAAATAATTATGTGCTCGTGTCTTACTTTTCTTGAAATTAAAAAATAGAAGAAAAGTGATTTATAGATGGAATTTAAAATTAAAAAATAGATATTGGAAACGTTTTCCTCACCACAGGAATGGTAAATCATTTTGATTGGTATCCACGCCAATTCAAAAACTTGAGTCACTCCCCAATTACGGACTTGTAGGAATTATTCAGTGTCAGAAATCACGGTTTATAATGTCAGACAGGAAACCTTGGTTGTATAGATAGGTCCGCTACCCAAATCATTTTCAGTTGGAAAATTGTACCTTTTCCTTATCAATCAATTTAGTATGGTCCATGCATGATCCATGGAAAATGTGGAACACAATCTACCAACATGAGTTAAAGAAGCTAATATATAAATTGGTGATATTGTTTTGGATCCTAAATTCAATAGAGTTTGAAAAAACATATTAGGATAAACACTAATTTGATCCAAAAGCTTAAACTCCCGAGTTACAGGCTTAATCCAAGTATATAGCACACATATTTTTTCTAGTAATTAAGCAAAATTTTAAACCCGAAAACCTACCTTTTTCATTGATGGAGCTGAAGCAACTAATCTAACGTGTAACAAAAAAAAAAAAAAAAAATTGATGATATAGTGTGTAGTTTGACATCCATGATTTCTACATATTACAAAACATAGGCACATGAATGATTTTCAATTCATACAAAAAAGAGAAGACAACACGTTTAAATTTTGAAGATGTTTATGACAATTTGACAGAAATAATGTATTTGAACAAACTATTTATATAAATGGGGTACTATTAAAACTATTTACGTAAAATTAGCACTTTTAATTTTTTGTTTAGACTTAAATACGATTTTACTAGTATAAAACATGTATTAAGGAATCACGCTTTTCTCAAACACATTTACGCTTTTAATAAACCTAATTCTGTTTTTCCTCAACACTAATCATGCTTTTAACCAAATAAACTATGATTTTTTTTTAAAAAAAGGCAACACACTTTACACACAAAATAGAACATGCTTTTATTTAAAGCGTGTTCCCCGAAATGGCCAAGGTGTGTTCCTCATCAATTCCCCGACTTCATAGACGAGCAAATTACAAGTTGATCAGCTATTGCTTGTAGTTGTTTGGAAACAACAATTGAGCTATATATAATTGCCAAGAAATACCAAACTGAGGTATAGCCATACAGGTAAATCGCTAAACCGGCTTACCAAACATGTTATATTCTATTCATGCTTTATCCATTTCTTTTGTGAAAACTGAGATCAAACAAATTAAGCAATCCAATTCTTCTTTCCTTTTTTCGCCTTTTTAAGTTTATAATTACGAAACAGATTCTGTCCTCTGTAAGATATAAATTTGTACATGAATATTTCTTTAGTCCATGATAAAGTTCTTCTCCTTAAGATTAGTATATGGTTCTCTATGGACCACTAGAGTTAAAGGAACTGGTCCATACTCCATATGCTAGCCAGCTGCTTCACATTCACAACTATATTGTATCCCTTGGTGTGTCTGTAGTGGAAAGAGTTATGTTTTTCCACAACTACACATGCATATATCAATATTAGAATGATGGAGCCACTTCAACTTTTTTTTTTTTTTTACTTAGATTTTTCTATGCCTTACATTTAATATATTATAAAAATCATTTCTCTAATAGAAAAAGCAAAGAATGAGCTTAGAAAGAGAAGTAAAAAGTGGGAGGGGAATTGATGAGGAACACGCCTTGGTCATTTTGAGAAACATGCTTTGAGTAAAATTCCAAAATGGCCAAGGTGTGTTCCCCTTTGTGTGTGTAAAGCGTGTTGCCTTTTTTTTATAAAAAAAAAAAAAAAGAAATCATAATTTGTACATGAATATTTCTTTAGTCCATGATAAAGTTCTTCTCCTTAAGATTAGTATATGGTTCTCTATGGACCACTAGAGTTAAAGGAACTGGTCCATACTCCATATGCTAGCCAGCTGCTTCACATTCACAACTATATTGTATCCCTTGGTGTGTCTGTAGTGGAAAGAGTTATGTTTTTCCACAACTACACATGCATATATCAATATTAGAATGATGGAGCCACTTCAACTTTTTTTTTTTTTTTACTTAGATTTTTCTATGCCTTACATTTAATATATTATAAAAATCATTTCTCTAATAGAAAAAGCAAAGAATGAGCTTAGAAAGAGAAGTAAAAAGTGGGAGGGGAATTGATGAGGAACACGCCTTGGTCATTTTGAGAAACATGCTTTGAGTAAAATTCCAAAATGGCCAAGGTGTGTTCCCCTTTGTGTGTGTAAAGCGTGTTGCCTTTTTTTTATAAAAAAAAAAAAAAAGAAATCATAATTCATTTGGTTAAAAGCATGATTAGTATTGAGGAAAAATGGAATTGGGTTTGTTAAAAGTGTAAATGTATTTGGAAAAAAGCGTGATTCTTTAATACACGATTTATACCAGCAAAACCGTGTTTAAGTCTGAATGAAAAATTAATAAAAAAAAAATTAAAAGTGTCCATTTTAAGTAAATAGTTTTAATAGTGCTCAATTTATGTAAATAGTTTGTCCAAATGCATTATTTCTATCAAATTGCCAATATTTATTTACTTCATAAGTTAATGCTTAACCAACAATGAAAAGATTTTGAGTTTGAATTTTATCGTTGATATTTGTTGATAAACATTCACTAATTATAGTGTGCCCTACCTTAAATTAAGCTGAATTAGCAACCAATCTACTTCTTAAAATTCTATGTAACCAAAAAAAAAAAAGCTTGATTATAAAATCTGTAGTTTAATATCCATGATTTCTACATATTACCAAACATAGGCATATGAATTATTTTCAATTCATAAAAAAGAAAAAAGAAAGAAGGTAATTTTAACTTCTGAAGATGTTTCCAATTATTTCATAAATAAATACTTAATCAACAGCTAGCAAATATCTTTTGAATTTGGATAAAACTTCTCAACCTTGTAAGCTATGTCATATGACCAATTAATTTATTAAACAAGTCAACTCTTGCTCTTAGTTAAACTGCACTAATTAGATTCCATTAATTGGTCCCATATACTTGACTTATATGGTCCCGTAATTCATGTGATTATCTGCTATAGAAATATAACATCTTGTAAATTCTTACGGTGTTTGTCTCTGCTTTTTTAAATTGTAATATATTTTTTTGGTAATCAAAAAGTTCAGGCGGAGGAGAGGCTAACCTCATTCCAAGTTCAGGGTATGACACACACTTCAATGAGGGTTTACAGTGATACTTACATATTCTCCACCAAAAAGGGACTGCTCGCAGTGGGATTCAAATTTAAATTTTACAAGTGAAGTAATTCAATCATTACCAATTGAACTAATCTCATTGGCTTTAAATTGTAATATATAATGCTTAACAATTTCATGCATGGCAACGATGGCCACTAATTTTTAGGAAAAAGTTTAATTATATGCTTAACATCGGAAAGATCATTATAATACTTGTTATTCGAACATACTCCCTCTGTATTTCTTTTTATTATAATTGCACAAAGATTAAAAAAATTATTAAATTCTTATAAATAAATAAAAAGCTATTAAATAACCTCAATTATAAGAAAAAATAATTACATCTAACTAAATTATTCTATTATTAAAATACTCAAAATATTATCACTCCATTAATCCTCTCTCTTACTCCATTTACACTCTCTCGATCCCTATCTCCCTAACTATTACACACTCAAATTCTCAAAACACAATGAATGCTCCTTTAGAAATTTCTTCTTAGAAGAGAGAGAGAAAGGTGATAGGCGAGAGAAAAAGATTGTATGAGTAAATTAGTTGAGAAATTTTAAACACGAAAAAATTTAATTAATGTGTACAATAATTAAGCATTTAGTGGAGATATCAAGGGAAAAGTTAAAAACAAATAAGAGTAAAACCTATTTTTTGTCCTTAAAATATGGCATTTGTGACAATTTAGTTCTTCAATCATTTTTAGTGACAATTTAATCCGTAAATTTTAATTACGTATGCTAGTTTAGTCTCTCGACCTACTTAGCACTCAGCAACAAAAGTCAACGAAAGACTAAACTGGTGTATAGAATTAACATTCAAGGACTAAAGTGTCACTAAAAATGATTGAAGGACTAAATTGTCACAAATGTCATCTTTCAATGATGAAAAAAGGGTTTTACTCAATAAATAATTAATACCTCCTTGATTTTATAGATGTAAAGATAAAATGACAATTTTTTTTTTTTTTTCTGAAACGACACAATGAAACGAAGGAGTAATGTTTAATTGTTTATAGTTGAAGTCCTTATCCAAAAAAAAATAAAATTGTTTATAGTTAGAGTGTTAAAGAAACATTAATTTGAGGGGTTGAATATGATCTTCTCCGAATTAATTGTAAATGAATTAGTTAAAAGTTTAGTCATTGATATGATTACCCTTTGACTAAAATTGCATAAAATGTGTTTTTTTTTGTGGTAATCAGGCAGAAGCTGGTCCAATGTAGTAAGTAAGTAGAGGAGGGTATCCAACCCATTACTATACAGTAATTAATTAAATTATATATAGTATAAGATTTGGGGGATAATTAATATACCAATGAGTTTTCTGTTATATATTTGGTGTACCTATATCTACTATTTAGGTAATGGCGTGTTACATTTGACTTACAGCTTTGTAAGATGATAATTGGACAAAATTAAAGTTAGGCAGCAGCATGTGTGGCTGTTTGCTAGTAATGTTTAACAGTTTGTGTCTTTCTCTTCACGCAAAGAAATTTATTATGTCTAGCCTTCTAATATAATTAACGAGTCATAATAACGGTATCTTCAATTTTATAATGTTCAAAATCTTCTACCAGATTTTGTTGTTGAAAAAGTAGACTTTGAACGAGAATATTGAATTCGAATACAGAATTCACAGACCCTAAAAATGATTTCAGTATTATTTAACTATAAACTGTTTAGTAATATAAGAAATTTCTTTTGCTAGAAATATATAGATTTTTAATTTGTATAAATTAAGTTTAGTTATGTTTTAATTTCTTAATTTTAATCTGTTTTATGTGAAAGTGAACCTAAAATATGGTGTTCTCTCATCGCAATTTAACCCAAATCTCGATTGCTAAAGGTAACATACTCTCTATCAACTTTACTAGAAGTGTGATCTATGAAGAATGTCAAGCTTTTGCAATGAGTGCTCTTTTGAAATTAGATGCATGTTCATTGTAGCTGCTATAAGACCAAAGATCGATATCTATTAAGTGCATGTCGCCCTATACTACTACATATTGAGTTGATTTTTCAGAGTGAAAACAAACACGTGCATTAAAAAAAATAAACGACTTCTATAAAAAGTAAATAGTACAAATAATTGATTGAAAATAAAGTATTATCATTTAAAAATATCAACAATCACTATATTTTAAAATTATTATACCTAAACTTATACATTTTTTTTATTTTCTCTTTTATTAAACATTTGAATGGGGTAAACAAAAAAATTGGGACATTTTTGCCTATTTTCCTTTGTTAATAATAATACGAAATTTAAATAGTTTATAGGTGTCTTCAGTTTCAACCTTTATATACCCATATGTAATAAAAAATAATAAAAATACATAAATATTAATTATTGAAGTAGAAAATCAAAAGTAGTAGCTATTTTCACAATAGAAAAATAATTCATAAAGGAAATAAGAGTTCTGACTCAATTTATCACTGCTAAATTCAGATGAATGTTATTTCATTGCCGTTAAAAAGAGGCATATTGTTACCTATGATTGGTTGGTGTTGAGTACAAGATAAGGATGAAGATACGTCTGAAAAAGGCAAAACAAAAGTGCTAGCTAGCTCATTTTGGTGATTTTGAAAAGCAAAATTCTTAGATAAAGAGGTGAGAAAATGTTAGACGGCTTTGCGTGAATATAAATTAGGTTAAATTATAGACACTAGTTAGCTAGCAAGATCAAGTCAACACAAGCAACTGTTCATTCATAAAAGAATGAAAGTCACCAACCAAAACAATGGCTGCTTTTGCCTGCAGAAGGGTCAAAAAGGTTCATTTATAAGGCAGAGGCTGCTACATGCAAGCTTTAATGACCAGATACAGACAAATGCATTGATTCGTGTACGGGACAAAGAAGCTTCAAACTTGAACTTCAATTATAGCTGAGCTACATTTGTCTAAACATAAAGACGACTAGTTGGTGGAGAATTTTGAATATGGAAGCTGACTACTAATTAAATTTGAGTAAATTTATAATTGCGTTTTAAAAGGTTAAAATTTAATAAAATAATCCTTAAAAAAAATACTAACTATAAAATATTCTTCAAAAAAATTGATATATGTAAAAAATAATCCTTAAAAAATTTAAAATATAACAACTATTAGACTATTTTGTTACACATATCAATTCTTTTGATGACTATTGTGTAGTTAGTATTCTTTTAATGATTATTTTGTTAAATCTTAAATTTTTCAGAGATGCAAATGTAATTTACTGATTAAATTTCATTACAGAGGTCACAAAGTTGGATATAATGAGATCATCTCCAGTGAATTATTGATCCAAGCACCTCTTCCTTCCTCTATATGATTCATCCTAAAAACTTAAACTATTAAGTAAAAGTTTAAGAATAATTTTATATCTAACAAATTTATGATTTAGACATCTGGTGCTCAACCCACTGTACATTGTTGTCATCTTGTGCCAATTGTGTAAACGGATCATAAAACTTAATCATCATATATTAAAATTTCATTAGTTTTATTATTTTCATATTGTGTAAACTGTGTAAGTATTTAATGGTATGAGAATATAAATAACGTGTAAATAACATTCTTTTTCTGTCAATAATTGGCCATTTGAGACAAGCTAGTGAAGATTTCGCCTCCATCAAGGTACTAAACATAAGCAATTCAGGTAGAAAATGCTATTTTGGTATTAAAAAAAAAAAACTGAGTATAATTTCATTGACCATGTTGGCAAATTAGAAAGGTAATAGCAATTTTCTGATTACCTTAATCCTAATTTACTGTACATTTTTCTTAATCATGTGGGACAAGCAGAAAAAAAAAAATAACGAAGTGAAAAGCGATTCTGAAAATATTTTCTCTAGATTATGATTATGAAGATAGGATGGTAACTGCTGAATTAGTGTTCCTTGCTTACACTTGTTTCCATGTGTTCCAAAAGAAAATTAGAATGCGAGCATATGCATTAGTAGAGAGTGGTTTGAAGTGAACATCGTGTAATGCACAACTAAATAGTTAATTTGTGGTTAAAGGTTTGAGGTCCAGTGAAAGTATCGTTAAGAGAGAAAAAATTGTAATTATTCTAACACTCGAACAATATTAAGCCTACGTTACTCCAATTAGGTAAAGTGGAGATACTCATGATATTAATCCAAAGAAAAAAAAATAGTTTGTGGTCAAATAATACTGAGATCGTTTTCATGATTTATAAATTTTATATTCTGATTTAAAATTATAGCCAAAGTACAAAAAAAATATATATATATCATCCAACGCATAGAGAAAAAGAGCACATAGTATTAGGACTTGAGCATCCATAACTATTGTTAAATATTTAATGTAATGAATTCACTTTTGATACTTGCATATGCTCTTTTCTATATTCGTCTCAATTAAGTGGTTTGGAGCTATTAGTGCTCATTTGGTATCCATTTCATGCTCTATTCCATTGAATGAGCATTCTAATATTTAGTAGCAAATGGAATGGTGATTATATTCCAGGCCTGATTTCATAGAAGTAGGAATGAGCATTCCTATCTTAAGAGATGAGATTGCTCGTTCCATTCTCCATTTCATGCCATTAATGTATTATTTCCTCAATATATCATCATTAGTTGAACAAAATGAGAAAATATTTATGTCTTTTTATAAATTATTTTAATTATATTTCATATTAATTCCATAAAACCACCAAACTATGAAATGAGAACAATCATTTTATTTTTATTTCTATTCCCACTCCAATTCCATGATTTTTATTATGCGTACCACTTGCATCATAGTGCTAATTTTGCCTTTTAGAGTAGTAATTTACCACAAGTTTAGCTGACTGTGTGACATAAGAGAACTATTGCATTTTCCATCATCTTGGAAAAGCAAGAGTGATGCTTTGACAATACCCGTGGGGGGCCACTAGGATTTGGCCAGAACTTGGCCATGATTCATTGTCACATGAGTTCTTAGTCTCTCCGACAAAGTGGCAACAAAGAGACAAGATGGAATGAAGGAAAGAGATCAAGAAACAGATAGGGGAGGGGATGTTCCTGCTTGATTTCATGTTTTTTTTTTTTTTATAAGAAAAGAAAAGGGAAAGAGAAACGGGCCAATCGAGCTAACCCAACCCAAACCTCTCATAAGTTTGTTGGCCAATGAGCCCAGTTTCAAATAGGCTAAAATAATTTTTAATTTTCTTAGTATTGAAAGTAGAGGTGGAAAAATTGACCAAACCCAATGGGTTGCCTGAAAAAATGTAGAGCTAGATTCTAAATATTTCATCTCAAATAAAAATCCGTGGCCCATTTGGGTTTAGGCTGGGCCGAGGCGGGCTGACTTTTTTTTTTTATAAAAAAAAAAAAAAGNAGTATTTGTGTTTTAACTTTAAACTTTAAAATATGTATTATTATAATTTTTTTAGTTATTTATACATCTTTATTTTAAATTTACACTTACATGTATTTTTTATACGTATTTAATTCTTTGTTTTAATTTTATTTATTATTTTATAGATATTTTGTTTTGTTTAATTAGATTAATTAGTAATTTAACTAAAATCACTAAAAAAAAAACTTAAACCTTTGTTAAATTTTAGTCTAATTACAAATAAAAATAATTAATTTTTTTTTTAAAAAAAGTGGGCCGGCCCGTTTAACCTGTGCCCCAATCAGGCCGGGCCAAAACGAGGGGGCCTGGCTATTTCTCACCTATAATTGAAAGACTCCTACCATTTGCATTTGCGAAATATAGTGCAAGTTACTTTATGAAACCTCCCAAAAGTAAAAAGTTTTTAATATTTTAGTTACAATTTTAGATTTAATGACGAATTCACAAACCTTGTGTGAGACCCTTATAGTTAATACCATTTAGCTAAAGACCATTTGGTTCGCTAAGAGAAATTGGTTCAATTAATAAGAATTAAATTATTTCATTTATAAAGTTTAGGTTTAAATTTCACTGTAAATAATCATTTTTTAATAAATAATCTATCAATACCACAATAAATAAAGCCTATGATATGCTTTAACCTTAGAATAAAATAACTTCTCCTACATATTTTTGTAACTTAAAAACAAATATCATTTGATTCTCAAAATGAAATGAGTATTTGGCATTATCGCTTGGCATTCCTCATTTTATTAAAAAATCTGAAACGTTGCGTTTTTTCCATGCTGCCTTTATCTTCAATTTTTTTCTCTCTCAAAGTGCCGTTTCTGATCTGAAAATCGATTTTTTTGTTTGTTTGTTTTCTCCCGCAAAAATGTGAAATCCTTAAACCTCTATTCTGACAATACAATTTACACTCGTTGGATGGGGAGCTCAATTAGCAATAATGGAACAAGCTTGTGTTGACACTGAAAAAGTAAGTGCCACTCCTAATACAATCTAATGCCAAAACTGCAAAGCATATCTTCACGCATATGCTCCATGCTGCACCAACTCTGTTCCATGAAGGAGCTGGAACAAGCGCAAGCAATAATCGCCAAAGCAGGTCTCCACGCCCACATTCCTTTTCTTGCAAAGTTAATCCTATTTTCTGCATTGTCTCCTATGGGAAACCTGTCGCATGCTGAAACTCTCTTCCAAGAAACTTCAATGGGAAACTCTTTTATCTGTAACACTATGATTCGAGCTTTTGCTAGCAGTGTCTTCCCGATTAAAGCTTTATATATTTACAATCATATGCAAAGTTTGAATGTAGACTCTGATAATTTTACTTATAATTTTGTGCTGAAGGCGTGCTCTAGAGCTTTGAGGTATGTGGAAGAATGTGGAAAATGTGATGGGCTCGCTATTGCTTTTAAGGGTGCTGAAGTTCACTGCCAAGTTCTTAAATTGGGGTTTGGTGAGGATGCATGTATTCAAAATTCATTACTTTATATGTACAGTCAATGTGGGCTTGTGCCAGTTGCACGCCATTTATTTGATGAAATGACAAATAGAAGTTTGGTTTCTTGGAACATCATGATATCGGCCTATGATCGTGTCAATGATTTTGAATCGGCAGATTACCTTCTTGAATCAATGCCACAGAAAAATATTGTTTCTTGGAACACTTTAATTTCTAGATACATGAAGTTAGGTAATGTTGAAGCTGCAAGAAGGGTGTTCGAATCTATGCCTGAAAGGGATGCCGTATCTTGGAATTCTATGATTGCTGGTTGTGTTTCTGCAAAAAATTATGCTGGAGCATTGTCACTCTTTTCTGAGATGCTAAATGCTGAGGTAAAACCAACAGAAGTAACGCTTATATCAGTTTTGGGTGCTTGTGCTGAAACGGGTTCCTTGGAAATAGGTAGGAAGATACACCAATCCTTGAAAGAAGGGGAGTATAGGATCGAAGGGTACCTGGGTAATGCCCTTCTGGATATGTATGCAAAATGTGGGAATTTGAATTCAGCTTGGGGAGTATTTAATGGCATGAGGATAAAACCTGTAAGTTGTTGGAATGCAATGATTGTAGGTTTGGCTGTCCATGGTTATTCTGAGGAGGCCCTGCGATTATTTTCTGCAATGGAACAGAGGCTTGATATGGTTAGGCCTAATCGGGTGACATTCATTGGCGTTTTCATAGCTTGTAGCCATAAAGGTTTGGTGGATAAGGCAAGATGTTATTTTGATCGCATGATAAATGAATACAAAATTCTGCCTGATCTCAAGCATTATGGTTGCATGGTTGATCTTCTAAGCAGATGGGGTTCGTTGAATGAGGCCTATCAGATGATCAAAACTGTTCCTTTACAAACTAGTGCCATTTTATGGAGAACATTGCTGGGTGCATGTAGGACACAAGGTAATGTGGAGTTGGCAGAGATATCCTTCCAACAACTTGCCAAATTAGAGTGTCTAACAGATGGAGATTATGTTTTATTATCAAATATTTATGCTGAAGCTCAGAGATGGAATGGGGTTGAGCGAGTAAGGAGTGAGATGATTGGCATCCATGTTCCAAAGAAGGTTGGCTACAGCCTCATTGAAATGAATTAATCTCATGTTTTCTTTTGGTATCAACTGTGGGAAAGTTTATGAAGGCAGGTCAGTGACAAAGTCTCTCAATGCTTGTTTTGCCTGCCTAGAAAGTTTTATTTCTTTCTTTTTGGCTGTGAATTCATGGGACCATATTGGTCCAGAGATAAGTTAAAACAAACATAATTACCTTGCATCGAAGACCCAGCAGATATGTGATACTGATGTAGAGATTAGTTTCTCATAATCATACATTCTTCCCCCAATATACTCTTAGTAAAGATTGAATAGCACTTTCAGTATCTTTTGTCTGGGCTTATGAATTAATTCATTTTAATTTTTAGTGTCCACCATACAATTGAAACCTAAATGGCTCCTCCATTGGTTATGTTTTCTTCGTAGCTGTTATCGTACCTAAAACTACATGTGCTATCTGCTCATCCATTGGTGCGTGGGTGGGTGCTTCGATCTTCGTCTTCTTTTCATTTCTTCACTCATCTCTGTACATTTGCATTGGCATTTAGAAATTAGCATGAATACTGGTAGTTTAATGTAATGGTTTTAGTGACGAGGAAATTTTATGGGTGAAACTTGAAGTGCTATGTAAGATTGTTGGAAATTGATCTAAAGGCAAAATGACTAAAAGAAATACAGTTTTGTAAAGTATTTAGCAAATAGGATAGTTTGAAATTTTTTTAGCGATTTAGGACAATTTTAATTAAATTATTGATAAGTATGCAGAAGAAGAGGTCACACTACTTTATGAGTAATATGACTCCAAGGATCACACTATTTACAAAGTNAAATTTTTTTAGTGATTTAGGACAATTTTAATTAAATTATTGATAAGTATGCAGAATAAGAGGTCACACTACTTTATGAGTAATATGACTCCAAGGATCACACTATTTACAAAATAGTGTAATTCATCTTGTTCGCGTTTTTTGAATAAAATAATAAAAAATACACTATTTATACAAAAAATTTATGAAGTATTCTATTTTAGTAAATAATTTTTTAAATTATATTTTGTTAATCAATTTTCTTGATCTAAAAGCTTTTTTATATTAATTTTTTTTACATGTGAAAACATTTCCTAGTAAAATTTTCCCTTGTTACCCACCCTTGTATTGTACAGAACATATTTCTAGCTGCCTAGCAGTTTAAAGTCGGCGGTAAGAGTGCCGAGTTTCGGTCAAGTTTCGGCACTCTTACGGCCGAAAGCGAGCTAAACGGAATGATATACCCTGACTGAGTATTGGTTGTTCGTCGTTGGTTAGCGCTTTAGGCTTGCTCAGAAAATGAATTCACCGCAACTTTCTTCTTCGCATGGGCGATCACTATCAGTATCGTCGTCGTCGTCGGAGACTGAAAGATCAAACGCAGAAGCAAAGGGATTGGAAGCTTCTTTACTTCGTTTAATCAACGATCATAATCACGCTTCTCTCATACTTCGGCAACACACTGGTCTCTTTTTTCTTTTCTCTCCCTTGGCATTTGGATTTCTGTGAAACTGCTTTTACGAATTTCTGGGTTTTTGACATTAATCAACTGGGAGGAATTTGCTATTGCAGAGAAAGCTAAGAAAGATGCAATTAGAAAAGCGGTGCGTGTTTCGAATGCTTTGGTAGAAGTGGTGAATGGCGGGGTGCAAGAGTCTTTCACCAACGAGAAGCGAATTGAGTATGAAATTCGAGCATTGGCTGTCACCATTACACGATTCATGAAGCAGACCGATCAATGGCTTGCTGCCACTCATGCTCTCAACACCGCTGTTAAGGTACTTTACTTATTCCTTATCTCTTCTCTTATTCTATTGCATTTACCACCATTTACCAAAATTAGAGATTACTATTTCTATGTGTATAATTTCTTTTCTTTTTGTTCTATTATTTTGCCATATAATGTCCTGCATAGGGTAAAACAGGATTATATCATGACCAGGGATTTAAATTGCTTTAGCAGTTGAGGTCGTAAGAAAATGCGCTAATAGTTGACGGCAATGCATCCAAAACCGGGCGCAATTGCCGTTGCAGAGTGCAGTTTAAATCCCTGATCATGACTGATAACCTTGTGTCTTGTTTTGCCTTTAGTTTTATTTGCTGTAGATATCTAATAAACAATAACCTTGGACTAATTAGTAAATTGTCAGTTTTGGGCTATTTACAGAAAATTTGATGGCTGGAAATTATGGGGCACCAATGATCAAGTTGACAAGCCTACTTTCTTGAATGGAATGGATTAATAATTGTGGCAGATAGATTATACTTTAGATTTATGATTCCATCATATTGAATACTCATTGTGCCTTGGATTGATGGCATAAATTTTTTTCTTTTCCTAGTAATAATTTTCTCATATAAGAAAAACTCTGGGGTTGGTATTCATTTCCTAAAATATTTCTAGTTTACAGTTTCTTCCAAAGACCGCTTCAATTTCACTTTTGAATGGCAAATTCTTAAAGTTTCATTTTTGGATGCTCAGAATTTCCTGAAAATAATATATAGTTATTATTTCTATATTTATTATTTCTAAAATTCCATGTTAGAATTTGCAGTTTATGAATATGAGAATAAAACATCAATCATGCGGTAAAGTAATATGTTTGTATATTTTCTTTTAGGTAAATTGTCAGTGCTCTTAATTTGTTATAACCTTTTGTCTGAATTCTCTGCCAGGAAATTGGAGACTTTGAGAACTGGATGAAGACGATGGAATATGATTGTAAAAGTGTCAGTGCAGCTATCCATAACATTCATCTAGAGTGATGTTTAAAGCAAGGTTTGGATTATTGATTACTAAAAGCAAACACANTTTAGGTAAATTCCCAGTGCTCTTAATTTGTTATAAACTTTTCATCTGAATTCTCTGCCAGGAAATTGGAGACTTTGAGAACTGGATGAAGACGATGGAATATGATTGTAAAAGTGTCAGTGCAGCTATCCATAACATTCATCTAGAGTGATGTTTAAAGCAAGGTTTGGATTATTGATTACTAAAAGCAAAACACATCTATCATCTCTCAACTGAAGTAGGATGGGTATTGTTTCAATCTTGTGGCTAAACATCAAAGTCATCTAAATAGCTCCAAACAATATTCCATTTGCATCTCCTTTAGAAAGCCATTTATATAATCCTATCCCACAATAAGTATTGGGTTGGAAAGTGCTCCTTGAAGACCCCTGCGATACCTTCCAACTGCAAAAACCAATTCAACTTCAAAACTGGCACTCCATGAAAACCTTTTGCTCATTATTCCTTCTACAATGTTGAAAGTTTACCTGAAGATACTCCTTCGAAGTTTGTGGGTTATTAACTGTTCAGAAGTACCAAAGCCTGCTCCACATGTTTAAAGCAACTAGCTATTCACAAATTGTATGGTTACTGGACATTGAACTCTGACACAAACACATAACACTTATATTGCAAGAAAGACTCTTCCTCCACCTACATAAAGGTATTAGAATCCTAATCTCATTGAGATTTCAGACAAAACAAAGAATAGCTAGTGTTTGCAATGTGTAGGAGAAAGGAACCATATAGTATAAAGGAGCTTTACTAGAAAAGGAGCCAGAAGTGTCCAAAGTCCATATATGGATCCGGCATTTTGCTAGCCCTTTAATTCAATATCTATTCTGAGAGCAACAACTATGTGATTTATGGTAATGATGATTAGCATCTGATGGACCTGTAATTGTTCATTGTCATGATTCTGATAGAGTAAATATTTTATGTGAACAGTTTCAGTATCATTATAATGACCGAAGTGACACCAATGTGAAAAAGTCTGGTATATATGTTGGTCAAATGAACCCAAAATAACTCCAACCAGCACTTGTGGGTCAAGATTCTTAGTGTTACATATGATACGGAAGTTGACCCCACCACCAATCCTACACAGAGTTATTTTCATAATCATGATGATGATGATAATGCAAATGATGTATAGACTGAAAAGAGCTGGTCGTTTTATATGTATCACTGTTGATTTGGTAAGCAGACCAAGGATGAGAAACCTAGGAAAAACATCTATGGCTGATTAGAGCTGGTTTGGTCTTCCCACACTATCAGATGTTGACTTTTTGTTCCTTTTCCTTTTCTTTCAAGAACAATATGCAGCGTTCTACTCATTGGCATCTGATGAAATTGGGAACAAAATCTGCAACAATTGATATGAATGGGCTTTTACTTTTACAAATGTAAAATCAGTTCACTCAAGTATGAAAAAATTGGTGGCTCTTGTAATGGTTCTGAAATTTGGCATGTGTAATATAGATTGTGGACCTTTAGTCAGTTAACTGGTGAGTCTAGTGTAGTTTAGCCAAGCAACTTCCAGATAAAGGTTTCTATTGTAGCTTGTTATTGATTATCTTGTATGAGAGGCAGGTCTGTTACTTGTGATTTCACTCTGTTCGAACACTGCTATTGGATGCCACTTTTCTACATCACACTTGCACCTCTTCTCAGATTTAATATTTTGTTATTAAGTATCACTTACATTAATCATTCTTTTATGTTAAATCAATGGTGCAAATACAAGGTACAGGAAAAGTGTGTGAAATTTTAAAATTTGAATAGACTTTTCTAGTTGTCTTTTTTTCTTTGAGAAATGATTCTTACACATTGTGAGATAGTGTATAAAATCTTTGTATAAAACTTTTCAATAATCTAGATAAAGTTTGGGTGAATCTAATTAAATATATTTGACATGTGTAAAGAGTGTGAAGCACTGTATGGTTAACTAGCAAGTAGGTAGCCTTATTCTTTCTTTTTAGGCCTTTTATACGTGGTTTCACTGTTAACTGCAATGTACTTTTCTACCATTTTGTTGAAAGCAGAGCCCCTGGGTTGGTAATGTTTACATGAAAGTTTGGACTCTTTCTTTGACTTTGTTTTATTGCAAGATTGCCCTGCTGCTGGGATGTTAGACTAAGTTGAGAAGTCGCTTGAATTTGACAGTCTTCAATTTACAATTTTTTTTCCAGAAAATGAATCTTCCTGGATACTAACAAGCAAGGAGCAACAATCTAGATCGCTACCAAATTTGTCAGAACAAAGTTTCAGGGAACGAAAGGAATCTCCGAAATATTGGTAGCTGAAAGAGCTGCAACCCATTAGTTGCTTGGCAGTTGATATTTTCTGCTATTGTAGCTTGGAGGTTTTTTAGATACTTTTGATATTTATGTAGTTTGTCATACCATATAGGAATAGCTAATGTGTAAATGACATGTGTACAAGTTAACTATTTTCAAATTTGTTTGAAAAAATGAGATAAATTATATTTTATATCCAATAAAATATAAAAATTACATATGTTTGTCACATCAGTGTAATATCATAGAATTCCCATTGTAGTTTAGGCTAGTTAGCTTGTTTCTCTGCCTTGACATTGCCTGTTTGTATTATTAGGTGGCTGCTCTTGCCCTCTTGGTGGAAATAAAAAAGAAAAGACAACACATTTCTTTTTCTATTTTCTTTTCTCCAAAAGAAGGGTAAGATATTTACTAATCTGAAATAACGATGGAGTATGCTAATTTTCTTCCCTAATTTTATCGCCCCTGAATTACATTAGAATTTATAAAAATAAAAATAAAAATTGAGTGCACTTTACTTGTCCAATAACAGTAAGAAGGGTTAGCTGTCCTTTTCATAATTTGTCAACTCAATAATATGTAGTTTAGATTTGATCCGCATCTAAACAAGATTTGAAGTGTCGCTAAATCTAGAGACATATATGACCTATGCTGCTTCAAACTTGAAATCGCAGTATTAAATTAGATGCGTGTAAAGTAATGGATTAGCTGAGTAATCAAATATACTAAACAAGCTAAGGATGCTTTTCATAAAATTCCATAGTCAAATTTTAATTACTAATCAAAACAAGGTCAACATTAACCAAAAAATAAAATAAATTAATATTTTTTTTAATTTTAACCGGTAAATAAATAGCAATTGTATTTATAAATTAAATGGATTTAAACTGAAAAAAAGAATGAGAAAACTAGTTTTAGAGACCGATTCAGTCATATCACTTGAGTCATGTTGCTCATATATGAGCTGTTCATTTTATTAAAGTTCATTTCAACCATTAAAACACATTAACATTTAATGGTTGAGATAAACTTTAATGGAATGGACGGCTCATATTTGAGCAACATGACTCAAGTGATATGACCAGATTCAATTCCACTAGTTTTATGATTGAAAGCACACTCAACTGAATTAAAGTTCATCCTCAAAATAAAATAGGGTCACCGTTATCTAGTGATGCTTTTCATATCATTCCAAACTTAACTTTAATTTATGGCCCAAAACAAATACTCAAATTTTAATTAAACTAATGTCATTGTTCTGGTGCACCGTCTTGAACAAGTAAACAACTCGTAGGAGTTGACTTTAAAAGGAGACTCATTCATATTGCGAAATATTGAATTTCTTACGTTTAGTTCTATACATCTTTTTTATGGCTCTGACCTTTGAAATTCATTTTTTTAAGTGTAATGATAGTTGTTATTTCTTGGCCATACTCATTCTCTATTGTGCTTTACACGCATATATAATTGCTGATGGTAAGGGAGACAAATGACCGCACCATTGCTTCAAGGCTCAAGCAAATATTGCATGCTAGCTCATACTCTGACTTAGTTAATTAGTTTAAGATTGTTGCCAGTTTATTTTTTGTTCTTTTCCTTCTATTTTTATGGTGAACATGTTCATTTGGAGTTATATGACAACAAGAAAATTTAAACTTCTAACTTTCTGCATACTACCTAAATCTCACGTGTTCACGAATCTTAAATATTAATGCCCAAAAAATGTATAATATAATTTAATAAAATAATAATAATGAAACTATGGGTTGTTGGTTGTTGATCTTTGGCCATGGGCTTTTAGAAATTAATTTAGAATTATTGTCAGTAATCTACATTTTTNAGAAATTAATTTAGATCATTGTCAGTAATCTACATTTTTAAAAAAAATTAAATTATAAGGTTAAATTAATAAATTTGACTGCTTTGGAAACAATGGGCACTATATATATTATATTGACAAATTGGCATACTAGCTTCTTGCAGGAGGCAACTACGCTCACAATATTCATGCATGCATGCCGTTAAGTCAAAAGATCTTATCCCCAAATAATAGAAAACCCAGAAAAATCAAATTGAAGAGTTCATCTCGCTGCCAGGCCGCCAGCCCTTTTACTATTGACTTTCATACTTCACTTTCAATAAAAATAGAGGAAAATGATATTTTGCCATATTGAAATGGATTGAAGGAAGTTGTTGGTAAAAATAATCATCTCTACCACTTTATCTTATTCCCTAATTATCACTTAGTGTATTTTTTTATTTTAGGTTAAATAGGAGCGCAATATATTAGGAAAGAGAGTGAAGAACATGATGGAAATTGAACCGTGACTTCAAACGCTTTGATATTTTTTTCAAGATTAGAGGAGGTTTCACAACTCGTGCTTCATTAGCAAGTTTACGCTTTTTCTGTAAAAACTAATTGACTGGGCTATACAACATTACTGATAAATAATACATTGTACAGTTATAATTATTTTCCAATGGCTCAAGGCGAATGCAATTTACAGATTTCATCACTTGTTTTTGACATTCTGACTTGGCTTTAATGCATGACTTGCCCTTTCTGGTCGGCATAACGCGTCTATTCAGCTGGAGATATATGCATCTATTAATTTAACCAACCCCACCATAAATTGTCACGACTTGAAGGCAGGGCAGCATAGAGTGAGATAATGAACATTTTTCTTCCGGGATTTGGGTCAATGGTATCGTGCACAATCCAGTTAGGATCTAGCTTGAACAAAAAATATATATTATCTTGATAGTTCAACTTCAAACAAGTAAACTACTTGGGCTGATGGCTATACTCCCTCTATATAAACCTTCTCCCTTATCAAATGTAAGTCACAACTCACAAGACAATAGCTTAGAGCTCAAACCCTCATACATCAATGGCTTCTCGTTTCCAATCTTTGCTTGTGCTTCTTATGCTCACTTTGGCCACATTCCTGATCCCTAGTCATGCACAATTATCACTCTCTCCTGATTTCTACAGGAGAGTTTGCCCTCAGGCATTGCCAATCATAAGGTCTGTTGTTCAACGGGCTATTAACCGTGAACGACGCATGGGAGCATCCTTGCTGCGTTTGCATTTCCATGATTGTTTTGTTAATGTAAGTTACGCCTTGTATGAAATACCCGCTAATGCTTTCTATATATCCATCAGATATGTTCTAGTGCCATTAATTACTTACAACTAGTTATAATTGTTAGATATAAAATTATTCATGAGCTTTCACTTAACAGTTTAAACTTTTATGTTGAATCAGTTCTTGACAATAATTATAGTCTTTTTTCCCCTTTAGATGCGTTAGAGGCTACAAAATGGAGCACTAACCTGTTCATCTCCTATAAATCTCACACACCCATTTTTAGTGTCATTCCTGATATGATAGAATATATACCTAACTTTCAACTATTAAGGTGTCCCTAACAATATATTGCAGTGTGGTCTCCTAGATTTACGTTCCCTTCAAAATTAAACTACTTTTGCAGTCATTATGCTTAATTACTTTCTTTTCTTTCTTCTGCTTGTCTTTCAGTGTTCTGGCTAGCTCAGATCTCATAGAAGAAANTGTTAATGTAAGTTACGCCTTGTATGAAATACCCGCTAATGCTTTCTATATATCCATCAGATATGTTCTAGTGCCATTAATTACTTACAACTAGTTATAATTGTTAGATATAAAATTATTCATGAGCTTTCACTTAACAGTTTAAACTTTTATGTTAAATCAGTTCTTGACAATAATTATAGTCTTTTTTCCCCTTTAGATGCGTTAGAGGCTACAAAATGGAGCACTAGCCTGTTCATCTCCTATAAATCTCACACCCATTTTTAGTGTCATTCATGATATGATATAATATATACCTAACTTTCAACTATTAAGGTGTCCCTAACAATATATTGCAGTGTGGTCTCCTAGATTTACGTTCCCTTCAAAATTAAACTACTTTTGCAGTCATTATGCTTAATTACTTTCTTTTCTTTCTTCTGCTTGTCTTTCAGTGTTCTGGCTAGCTCAGATCTCATAGAAGAAAACCCAACTGTGGTTCTTTTTTCTAAGTTTTTTTTTTCCCCACATTTTTCCTTTTCTATATCCTAAACGTTGTCCAAACTTGATATCAAGTCAATTTCATTAATGTTTCAAACTTTTAAACAAAGTTGTCCATGTTTACTATAAGATTAATTGATTACATTAACTATACTTAGTGAGTTCTTCTCGATCTTGTAGTGTAAATTCTTTTAGATTATTGATTCCTGAAATGTGAAAATGTTGCAACGGCAGGGCTGTGATGGATCAGTTCTGCTGGATGACTTCCCTGGCTTCACTGGTGAAAAGACTGCTTTCGCAAATAATAATTCAGTTAGAGGTTTTGAGGTGGTGGACCAAATCAAAGCAGCAGTTGACAGAGCTTGCAAACGCCCAGTGGTGTCATGTGCAGATATCTTAGCCGTGGCAGCTCGTGATTCTGTAGAAATAGTAAGTGTTGAACAAATAATTAAAATTTAATCTATTTTTGGTGTATAACTGTCTTTTATTGGTACTTTTGGTTCAGACTCGAGTTTAAATATAAAACCCACAAGCCTCCATGAATACCTTAGTATTACTCAACTATTAGTTATTTGATATTTTTGGTGTATGTACACTATTAGTAAACAAGAAAGTGGCATGTTATAATAATAGAACTCTTTTAAAAATGTCTTAATATGTGGCAGCAAATTGTTCACTAACAATAGAGTAGTTAAATTAATTTAAATTCTTGAAAGGACTTTTTATGATTCACCCAATTTTGGTTATATGCCTAACACTGGAAACTAACATACTGTGCTTTCTGTTAACAGTTGGGAGGTCCACGATTCAGGTATCAAGTACAATTAGGCAGAAGAGATGCAAGAAGTGCAAGTAGAGATGTTGCAAATGCCAATCTCCCTCCCCCATTTTTCAGCTTCTCACAGCTTCTCTCTAATTTCCAGTCTCAAGGATTAAACCTCAAAGACCTGGTGGTGCTCTCTGGTGGCCACACCATTGGACTTGCCCGTTGCTCTACGTTCCGCAACAGGATTTACAATGACACCAACATAGACCCCAGATTTGCAGCCTCTTTGAAGGGAACATGCCCTGCAAGTGGAGGAGATAGAAATTTATCGCCATTGGACTCCACTCCTACAAGAGTTGACACAGTCTACTATAGTAATTTACTGAGAAATAGGGGTCTCCTACATTCTGATCAGGAGCTCTTCAAGGGAAATGGTAGTGAAAGTGACAGGTGGGTGCAGCTATATAGTAGGAACCCAGTTGCTTTTGCTAGCGACTTTGGAGCTTCAATGATCAAGATGGGTAACATAAGCCCTCTTACGGGAACTAAAGGAGAGATCAGAGTCAATTGCAGAAAGATCAACTGAAATTTCATATAACATGGCTGGGCCACAATAAGGGAAGCCAAAAAAAAAAAAAAAAAATAAGAAACTGTTTAATATGTAGTGATCATGTCAAATTTTATAATCTGCATCACTTAAGGTGGCAATTGTTGATGACATAAAGACTCTTAGGTTCCAATAATGGAGAAAAAGAGTGTCATAAAGAAGTCAGTTAAAAGTCACACGCGGTAAGTGTTTATACTTTATATGTAGTATCTACTACGATTCTATGTTTTGGTTGCATTGGCAAGAGGAATTACTCGTTTTGAGAAGTAAATGTCACAGTGTTACTTTATATTCATTTGTGTTTTTGAATATAAAAATCAAATTATTATTTGATGGTAACAACACATGCAATCATGACAGATAAACATAGAAGGACAAAGTACAAATGCATTTTTTTTTGGCAAAAGCAAAAAAGGGTAGAAAATTTTCAACAATTAGTATTTGATGGTACCATCGCATGCAATCATAAGAAATAAGCTATGAAGCACAAATAGCAAATGATTATATTACGGCTACTTAATTTGTTTTGATGGAAATGGTTTAAAAAATAAATTTAACCTAAAATTTTTAAACAAACGTGCAAAAAATGAAATTGAAACAATGCCTCTTGAAGTAAAAAGACAGACACCCATATATAAGGCGTGAGATGATAATTTAGTTTTTTTTTATTCGTTTCTCCTTCAAAGTCACCAGATTGTTCAAAATATATATAGAGTTTCTTGAATTTTTACTTTTACCAAGAAATTTTTGGAAAATGCTAAGTAATTATATTATTTTTTGATAAATTTGTTGTCAAACTAAGATATATTTATAATCATATCTAAATGATTTCCTACCACTTTGTTTTATACAAAGATAGTTATAAGTACATCTCAGTCTGACAATAAATTTATCCAAAAAAAAGTTTAACTTTCTAGTATTACTTGAAAACTTTTTCAATAAATAAAGTCTTTATTAAGAATAATCAGATATAAATAGTGAAAGTGTAGAATAATATAGAAGATAGAAATCTCGAATTGGTCTCTTACGCGGCCCAATACACATATTTCTCCCACAGTCTTGTATAATAAAATTATACTTCATAGTTCATTGGACATGAACAAAGGGCAATAACTAGACTAAAATATTGTTTTCATCCCTGACTTTTGTACGTGTTCTCAGTTTAATCCCTGACTACAAGGCATTCTCAAAAATGTCTCTCACCTATTATTTTCGCTTCATTTAAATCCTTCCGTCAGGATGCCGTTTAACACACTATAATAAAAGTGCTGACGTGTCCGATGACATGGCAGAAAATGCCAACTCAAACCCCAAAAGCCCATGTTTTGGTCTCTAACTTTTGTGCACGTTCTTAGTTTAGTCCCTGACTACAAGACATTCTCAAAAAGGTTCATCACTTATCATTTTCGCTTCATTTAAATCCTTCCATCAGGATGCCACTTAGCACACTAATGAAAGTGCTTATATGTCTAGTTAAAAGATGACATGGCAGCTTGAAATGCCAACTAAGATTTTAAATAACCCAACCACATCATTGGAGCTTAGTTGATTTAAAATCTTGGAACTTAGTTTCATGCCTTGCATCTAATAGGGCATTAAATTGTGTAAACAACTATTTTCAACAAATATATGATGTCATTAAAGGAAATGGAACGGGCAAAATACTAGAGTGTCATTTTTATCAACAATGCATTCGAAAAAAAAGTATATTGTTTTCATTCTCAAGAAAAAAAAAATATAATAGGTAATAGAGGATCGAAATTTTTACTCCACTACAATAGCTATAACATAAGCTTCTTAAACAAACAAAAAAAATAGAGATTGTATTGTAGTGGAGTGAAAATTCCGATCATCTGTTAGAACTTTTGTTAGTGTGCTAAACGGCATCTTGGCAGAAGGATTTAAATGAAGCAAAAATGATAGATGATGAACCTTTTTAAGAATGTCTTGTACTCAGGTACTAAACTGAGAACATGCACAAAAGTCAGGGACTAAATTGAGAACATGCACAAAAGTCAAGGATCAAAACATGCTCTTTTAGGGTATGAGTTGGCATTTGCTGTCATGTCATCAAATACGTCAACACTTTCATTAGTGTGTTAATTAAACGGTATCCTGACGGAAGGATTTAAATGAAGCGAAAATGATAAGTGAGAAACCTTTTTGAGAACACTTTGTAGTCGAGGACTAAACCAAGAACGTGCACGAAAGTCAGTGATGAAAATAATATTTTAGTCGCAATAACTACAATAGAATAATATGAGGTGCCTCCCAAGCTTCATAACATGGGACATGCATATTTGTTGTCAAGCGCTGGAATTGCAAATATACAAATTAATCAATGTTTCATTCTTATCCTTCTCTTTAAAATAAAAGAAAATATTCATATGAATCCCAGTTTAAATATTCTTGAAATATTAATTAGCATATCATATTTTCTTCGTATGAAACTTCCTCAATTAATCAAAGTTGCTCGTAATGTTTTGGTAGATTAAATAAATGAACAATGAGGGCGAGCACATCTTCCTGAATTCAATCAGATTTTGATGCCATATTCATGATTCTCTATAATCAATCGTATTGGAACATTAAATTTTATAATATTGAATTCATTTTGCATATAATATTTGACGATTTGCAAATTCTATCACACTTGTAAGAGGATTTGCAAATCATTTATTTTCAAATGAAATAATTTCATTTCTATTTGGAGTGTGTTCCAAACACACTAGTGATTGGATTTTGAAGAAAATAAATAATGATCCCTCCTTGAATGGTTTCTCTCTCTTAAATTTCAGTTGGCTAATTAAGTATGCTATAATATTAGCTTCATTTTCAAAACACTATAGCGATAGTTGAACTGTAAAATATTTTAACTACTTTTCAAAAGTTGGTGTTGGCAGTTCAAGAAAATTTTGCAATTGATAACCTTATTGCCGCAGCATTTGAACAGTTCAAATCACATCAATGCATAAGGAATACATGCTGCAGCTGAATGGAATACACGAGGAATAAAATTCGACCATTTACATGATGCTTAATCTTGTATTCTTTTGCAAGGCTTTGACTTTCTCCTTGGCTTGAATTAAGGTAGGTATTTGGTAAATTTATAGGATGTACCGTATTAGAAATGTCAAAGGCACACAACTAAAGTTTGAGAAATCCTTATTTAGCACTTCTGAGATCTTTTTTTTTTTTTTGTTAATATCACGAGTATCTTCATTTTACTTAATTAAGCATGAGACTAATCTTGTTTGAGGGTTAGAACAATTATAATTTTTCTTTTTTCAATAATACTTTCATTGAACTTCAAATATTTGACCATAGCCAATGGTACACGCCCAAAATTCAATTTATTACCGTTAAACTAAGCACTTGTTGGGTATCTCTAGCCTTAGTTTGTTTTTCATTGTCATGGCTTTGTATCGAACATTATAAATTCTTTTTCACTAGCATTTTCATAGCACCTATTGATAGCTCTTAAATATCATAGCAAATCATTGCCTATATATATAGCCCATTTAATTTTCTTTCCAAAAACTATAGTGAAACATGCAAACAAAATGTCTATATACCTCCATATATATCAGCAAAACCATGAATCCTTTTTCCTCTTCAAATGAATATAAAAAATATGCAATGGAAGTATACATTACTCTTATAGCCGACTGCCGTCTGCCGTCTGCCGTCTAACAATCTGGACTTGCGCTTTTCTCGTTGGCATGCAGTAACCACGCGACTTCCGCTGAAAATATGCATCAATTGCTAGCAGTGGGGCAATGAACAATTCTTCTTAGATTTGAGTCAGTGGTATTGAGCACAATCCAATTGGTATGTTGAACTAAAATTATTACTCATACAAGTAAACTGATGTGGATAGTGGCTCTGTTCCCTCTATATAAGTCAGAACTCACAAGGCAATACCTTAGACTTAGAGCTCAAAGCCTCATACAACAATGGCTCATTTCCATTCTTTGCTGGTGCTTGTTATGGTCACTTTGGCCACATTTATGATCCCTGGCTATGCACAACTCACTCCTGATTTCTATAGCAGAGTTTGCCCTCAGGCATTGCCGATCATAAGGTTTGTCGTTCAACAGGCAATTAACCGTGAACAACCCATGGGGGCATCCTTACTGCGTTTGCATTTCCATGATTGTTTTGTTAATGTAAGTTAGTTGCACCATGAAGCTTAATCCACTATATCATGCTTTGCGTTCATGAGTATATTTATGCAACCAAGTATTGTCGTCATCATCATCATCATCTAATTTTCTAGATATACTTTACAAGTAATGTTACATACGTAAACAAAATAGACAACTTGTACACAAAAAAAATCTGAGTTTGGTAGAAAATAGTTTAAACTAGTTGTAACACGGCCAATTAATTAGAGAGAAAGAGAAGAGAAATGAAAAAAATAATAGAAAGGAGAAAGAGAAGAAAAATGAAAAAAATAGTAGAAAGGAGAGCACGAATATAATGGTTTAGATATTCTTTCGCTCAGAAAGATGACTCTCTTTTAAGTATATTAATAGATAGGACTTACTAAACCTAGATTTTGCCAAGTGTAGTTTATGTGTCATTTATGTAACTTTTAAGAGATATTACATAATTCCTTTACTTCACGAAAGATATAAAACTTTGTAAATTCTTCTATCACTCCTGTATATTGAAAAATCATGGATAAAGAATAGTGGTCTGAGTAAGAGCCCATCATCATGGAAATTCCAAATGCTATTAATCAAGAATCTAGCAGAAATATACAAGCAGAATATAGCTAATGCATGATCATGCATATGTCACCTCCATATATTGTAGTATTATTAATTTAATGAAATGCAATGACAGGGCTGTGATGGATCAGTTCTGCTAGATGACACTGGTAACTTCACCGGCGAGAAGACTGCCTTCCCAAATAATAATTCAATTAGAGGTTTTGAGGTTGTTGATCAAATTAAAGCCGCAGTTGATAGAGCTTGCAGACGCTCAGTGGTATCATGTGCAGATATCTTAGCTGTGGCAGCTCGTGATTCTGTAGAGATAGTAAGTATTGAACAAATATTTAAAAAAATTAATGAGTAAAAATATTTTTTCATCTTTGAATTATTTTTTCAATGTCATTTTAGTCATTAATTTATTTTTTGTGTCACTTTAATTCTCAAATAATTACATTGTCCACAAAATCAGTCATTTGTACGTAGCACAAAAATGATAACTTAAAAGACTGATTTTGTGGGCAGAATGATTATTTGAAAACTAAAGTGACATTTAAAAAATAATTTAGATACGAAAAAGATATTTAACTCAAATTTAATCCATTTTGGTGTATAAATCTATAGCTAACAAGAAATTGTCACATAATTACAATTACAATAGAACTCTTTTAAAAATGTCTTAATATGTGCATGGCAGCAAAATATATAATTGAATAATTAAATCTAAATCCTTTAAAGGAACCTGAACCTGTGATTGAGCCAATTTTGGTTACATGCACCGGAAACTAACAAATTGTTATTCTGTTAACACTTAACAGTTGGGAGGTCCACAGTTGAGATACCAAGTATTGTTAGGCAGAAGAGATGCAAGAACTGCAAGCAGGAATGCTGCAAATTCCAATCTCCCTTTCTCCGGTTTCAACTTCTCACAGCTTCTCTCTAATTTCCAGTCTCATGGGTTAGACCTCAAAGACTTGGTGGCCCTCTCCGGTGGCCACACTATTGGATTTTCCCGGTGCCGTACCTTCCGCAACAGGATTTACAATGAGAGCAACATAGAGCCCAGGTTTGCAGCTTCTTTGCGGGGAAGGTGCCCTGCAAATGGTGGAGACAACAATTTAGCACCATTTGATGCCACTCCTGCACAAGTTGACACTGCATATTATGGGGCTTTGCTCAGTAAAAGGGGTCTCCTACATTCTGATCAGGAGCTCTTCAAGGGAGATGGTAGTGAAAGTGACAAATTGGTGCAGCTATATAGCAGGAACCCATTTGCTTTTGCTAGAGATTTCAAAGCTTCCATGATCAAGATGGGTAACTTGAAGCCTCTTACTGGAACCAAAGGAGAGATTAGATTCAATTGCAGAAAAGTCAACTGAATTTATGACATGATTGGACAAGAAAAGTTGAAGAAACTAAATAATGCGAAGTTTCTAATCTGTGTTTTGGATGGGAACCTTTTAAGATTAAGGATGTTAGATTCAAAGAATGAATATGAAAGTGTCACAAGTAGTCAAATGGTAAGTGTTCATTTGACGATTTGTATGTTTTGGATGTATCCTCAGAAGGAATCACTTGTCTTCTACTAAACTTTTTATGCATGTCCAAATATTATGTTTACGTTTATTTGTATTCTTTGATAGAAATATGTAACCACTATGTTACGGTAATCACTATATATACTTAAAGAAAGTTATTTTTCTACAAGTAAAGTTATCTATAGTCATTGTATTCGCTCTCTATTTTTTAAATTTCTCTTCTATCTCTTCATAGGTCTGATTAATTTCTTTATTTAACTAATTACCTGCATATAGCAGGAACTTGAAACTAATATGGATTAATTGAGATAAACTACAAGGCACGAGTACAAGTCATATCTAGAATTCTTTAAGACAGTTAGGAATCACAAAAATTTAAGAATTGATTGATTTGTGAATCAATTCTTTTATTAAACTTGTTTGGAATCATATTAACTTAAGAATTGAATCGATTTATAAATCATTTTGTGTATAATATATTAGAATTTGTAAATCCTATTACTTTTGATCAATGAATTGATTGTATGCATGATCTGTTTATCATCTAGTTAAAATAGTCATTTTCAATACTGAGAACTTTGGTTATGATTTTTTTATAACAAAGAAGTCATTTTTGTGAATAGTTTATCACATGAATATTTGTATTTTTTTACAATTTCATCACTTTCCATTTTAATTCTTTCACAACAGATTCAAGGTTTGTATTTCATGCCTGGGGAAAAGTGTGCAATGTATATAAGAAAGACCACTTAGTGATTCACTTTTATGAATTCATTGAACAAAGTAAGTTCCTCTCTCCTCTATCAATAATTCAATATGTCTCATTCACCCTGTTACCCATTTGTCATTTTATTGTCAAACATAACAAGGATTCAGACTTTGATCATTCTGTGCCTACTTGTCTGGCTTTGATTTTTCATTACCTTTTTGAAAATTTTAACTCTATCAACCTAATGATAAAAAAAAAAAAAATTAAACACCTCAACTTTCATAATCATAATATTAATTAAAAAAATAGTGACACGAAATTAAAAAACCCACATAAGCTATACTTTTTTGATAGAATTATTATTTGTTATATAGGAGAAATTGAATTGGAATTTCTTTTTTCATAGGTTGAATTGGAATTTCTTTATNAGTGTGCAATGTATATAAGAAAGACCACGTAGTGATTCACTTTTATGAATTCATTGAGCAAAGTAAGTTCCTCTCTCCTCTATCAATAATTCAATATGTCTCATTCACCCTGTTACCCATTTGTCATTTTATTGTCAAACATAACAAGGATTCAGACTTTGATCATTCTGTGCCTACTTGTCTGGCTTTGATTTTTCATTACCTTTTTGAAAATTTTAACTCTATCAACCTAATGATAAAAAAAAATAAAATTAAACACCTCAACTTTCATAATCATAATATTAATTAAAAAAATAGTGACACGAAATTAAAAAACCCACATAAGCTATACTTTTTTGATAGAATTATTATTTGTTATATAGGAGAAATTGAATTGGAATTTCTTTTTTCATAGGTTGAATTGGAATTTCTTTATGTTTAAAATCAAATAATTTTTTTTTTTGTTTTTGCCAACTTAAGAAATGAAAGAACAACTTTCTCTTAATTTTTTTTGATAATTTATTAAATTAAAAATCGTCTCTTTCTTTAATAAAAAGCTAGTGTTTAAATTTGCTTTTTAAAATAGAAAAAGTGATCATATAATCATTAGTGTAATATCCTTCCTCTCAAGCAAAAGTGTTTCTTTTTGTTACAAGAAAGCGCAAAGAGAAAATTAAATAATGAGAATAAAACCTTCAATATTCATCCTTTAGTTCGTGTGATGAGATGAGACATTATTAAAACCAATGATCATTGGCTCATCAAGTACATATTTAAACATTGCTAAAAAAAAGGTACCTATTTAGTGGTATTTTCTTATGCATGTATTTGTTTGAGATAAATAATTTATGGACGTTTCTTAAATATTTTATTGTATGTTATACTACATAAGAATAATCAATGTGTGAATGACATGTGTATAAATTAACNAAAATAAAATAAAATAATTTTATATCAAATAAAATATAAAAATTACGTATACTTGATACGTTAATATAGTATGACATACACATATAGTATCATAGAATTTTTGATAATTTATTGATAACATGTAAAAAAATTTATTTTATTAAAGAGTGCAAAATTCTAGAAAATAAGAAAATGAGTAAATAATAATAATTGAATGCTTGACATCAAACATCTTAAATTCCTAAAATCAAGAGAAATGTTGTTATAACTTAGAACCATAGGGGATTGGGATTTGGGAACATGTAATTTGCTAACACAAATGAAATGAGTTGAGTTCCTTATACACTATAGAATATATGGTATTTTTACAGAAATAATTTTTTTCTTAATTTTATTTATAATTTCATGGTTGTTTCTCAACTTTCTCGAAGGCAACCCACGAACCATTTTTGACATTTTCACTGCTGCTACGCGCACAGCGCACAGGCACTGGTCTCTGTCCTTGTGCGTACATCGGGTGAAGTCGGAATCTATCTTGCTTGGGCTTCGGAATGGCAAAATCAAGCGCAGACGATGCTGAGCTCCGGCGAGCTTGCGAGGCTGCAATTGAGGGTACCAAGCAGAAGGTCGTCATGTCGATTCGTGTTGCTAAGAGTCGCGGGATCTGGGGTAAAACCGCCAAGATTGGACGCCATCAAATGGCTAAGCCTAGGGTTCTCGCTATCTCCAGTACGTAATTCTATCTTCCACTTTCATTTCCTTCAATTATCTTCTTTCATTGCATGTGTTAGCGAACCTTGAAGTTGCACCTTTTTATGTTGCTTCACCCAACTGACTTTGGGGAGTGTTTAAAAAAATAATAATATTGAAACTCCTTTAGATTGCTCCTGGAGTTGGAGGCAAATTTGGCAAGAAATTTTTTGAAAATAATAATTGGCAATGGCTGTTACACTTTACTCTGGTAATGATTACTGGCTTCCTGGTGGCAGAATAATAGATAGATTTGGCCAAAGGATCATCTTTGAGACAGGTAGTTCCTATTCAGGAAAAGTGAGTGGTGTGTTGTCTTCTGTTGGTTGGAATTGGCGTCGTGCTTATTTGATAATCTGGTTACAGTGCAAGGTGAATGTTCTGTTGTAGATCAAATAATTTGGTCTACTGTGAATTTGGGTGTCTTCCATCTCTCTTTCACTTGGGATGCAATCAGACAACATTATAGTTTGGTGCCTTGGTGGAAACTTGTCTGGAATGCCTTTTCCATTCCCAAACATAACTTCATGTGTTGGTTGACTGCATTAGATAGATTGTCTACTAAGAAAAGATTGCTGAACTGGGGATACAAAGGAAATTTTATGTGTGTATTTTGCAGCAGAGTCATTGAAGATAGATGTCTTATTTTTTGAATGCTCACCAACAGAATTTGGCAACTTGCACAAAAGTTATGTTTATAGGCAAACTGTATCCTGGCGAAACGAACTTAAGTGGCTTTAGTCTTTAAAAGGTTCTACTGTTTTCAGTCACATGAGTCTTTGGCTAGCTTGAAAAGCTACTGTCTACCATATTTGATGTGAAAGGAATAGGAGAAGTTATGGAAATTCTTTCTCCGCACAAACTCAAATTCTGGCTTTGATTAGTAGTGAATTTAGTGATGTTAGACATAAACTGCTGTCTTCTTGTTTCAAAAATAATGTTATATATAGGGATGTATGTAAAAGGTGGGGAGTAAGGGAGGTTATTTTGAGTTGACGTAGTTTCTTTGTGTGTCTGTCAGTGTCTTGACAGACTAGGTACATTTTGTACAGGTTCTCCAGTATGCTTGTTGTTAAATGAAATACATTCTGATTCATTAAAAAGAAAAATGAAGAACTGAAATTAGCGCTCACTGCTTTCAACTACTAAAAATTTATCTTATGTGCAATAGTTTGTAAATATATTTTACATCTGAAATTTACTGTTGTTTTTTTTAGATAGGTTCTGTGTCAATTATATGCAAGGTTTCATGTGTTATTATTATTTTGTTGAGGGGAGACAGATTGAATTTTCTGATGTATACATCACAGTGGTCTTCTCTGTGATATGGAACACTTAATAATATGACAGCAGAAACCTCTGAGAATAGTTATATATGTTGGCAAGGAACGAATATAGTTACTAGTGAAACTTGGAGAAGGAATTGCATAATGTTCCAATCCCACCAATGCTGAATTAGATCAGTGGGATCTTATAAGAATGCATAAAGAAGATGGCAGCAAGCTGAAAGAAGCTTTATAAGATATTAATTGGTTTGCTGCTCAGGAGATTTGTGAGGTACCAATTATGCATTCGACAGCTCTTATGGGCTTCAAGGCCAGTTGAGCGGGTAATTTAGGTTTTACCATAGCAGTAACGTTCAAAAGAGCATTCATAATTTACTGGGGCACTATTACATAAACAAATCTATGCATCAGTGTTTGATATATCAACACGATACATTTAGGGGAAAAGTACTTATTTATTTGGTTTCAAGGGTGGCTTACTGGCTTTGGCATTATTTTGCAAGGGCATACTAAGTTACTTTGCCCCTGACCAGATTGGACCTGTAGAATTTGTGTCATCTATTAGTCTTATGGGTTTTGGGACAAGTTAATTAGGTAGTTTATATTTCATGATAGCATTAAGTAATGTATAAACAGGCATTCTCATAAGTGGTTAATATATTATTAGGATTCTCTTGCTCACCATAAAAAAAAAAAAAAAAATAAAAAGGGAGGAAAAATAATGAAGGATTCCATTTTCTTTTTCCTGGGAACCGGTACTGAGTATGTGATTATCAAGCAATGAGATGCTAATCTTGTTGAAATTGCTTAAAAATGACATTAGAATATACTTGACATATTGCTAAAGTTAAGTTCCCTTTTAAGGCCAATTCTGTTTATTATTTATTGTTGAATTCATATGCATGTGTGATATCCTATTGGAACTTCAACTGGTTGGTTGTAGAACTCAATTTGTTTTGAAGGACACTATGTAGTTGTGTGTGGTACATTGGTAACCTCAGTTCGTGTTACATCTGTAATGATTTGTTAAATTCTATTTATGTGATATTGTTATTAATAGCCTGCTATTTTGTGCAGTAAAAGCAAAAGGTCAGAGGACGAAAGCTTTTCTTCGAGTCCTAAAGTATTCTACGGGAGGAGTACTTGAGGTAATTTTCTCCTCCTCCTCAGCCTTGGCATGGGTGCCCAATAAAAAATCCTCTTTGCAAGACTTGTTGAGCACTCAATGGACTTGATGCTCAATTGCTCATGCTCATGTTTGTCATTTTTTTATGCTGTTTCACTTCACCTTGGTTTGCTTGAAAGACTGCAACTTCATGTGGGTATCATATTGGTGTTTAATGAGTCTCAAGCATTGTTACTGTTCTCATATTTGTTTTACTTGATGCGACTTATCTTAGTTAAAGTTTGATTAACCCTCACTGCATGGCTCAACTACATGAATTGCATACAAAGTTATTTGTTACATAACATGAATCACTCAACTCGATGGCTATGCTCTTTTTTGTATCTTAAGAGAACCATGCAACCTAAAAACTTAAGTTATTAGGTGTAAGCTAACATACCTCCTCATACGAAAGTTCTCTGAGAATCATGTGGTTAAATCACATGCCACAACTTCAGGTTGAAATTAAATTTAATCAAAAGATGTAT
>QAOA01006962.1:317068-333069 GCA_003255065.1 Cercis canadensis
AATTTTATACTGTATTATATTAGTTAGTATAATTGATAGAATTTAAATTTTTAAAATTTACTTGAATATTTTAGTTTAACTTAAATATTAATTTAATAAAATTTAAATTATATTAATTTTTATAGTTTACAAAAAAATATTCTATATTGAGTGTCAAATCGTGTGCCGTTTTTTACCTAAAAAGGGAAACATGCGCGTGCCGTTATACATATCGGGTAAGACTTGAAGAATTAGGGATGTCGGCGAGTCCAAGAGTGGAAATCATGTTGATAAGGTAAAGAAAGGACCATGAGTCGAAGTGAGTGGTGTATATTGTTCCCAACACAAACTAGGAAGCTTCACTTACAAAAACAGGATTGCAATTGAATCATCCACGTGGTATATAAAATTTCGGCGGATCACAGCACGCACTGCTCCATGCCTTGTCAATTTCCAATTTGGCAACAAGCTGGGATGAAGCATCGGATACGCCAACAAAGAGAACGACTATAGGAAAATTTGTTATGTAAGTTTAATTACAATTTAAATAAAGTATTTGCTAAGTTACACCACTTCTAAGAGGTAATGTAGAGGTACTCTATCTCTCATTTGGGTGAGTTTTTGTGGAATGTATTTAGTAATTTTAATATTATTGCGAATATTTCGAAAAACTAAATCATTTAGTATGTAACATTTTTTTTCTTGTAGAAGTTTGGCACATTTTTTGATATCGTATTGTTTTTGTATTTTATAAGGAATTATGTGTTCTGGCATATGTTTAGTTACTCAATCTTTTAAGATCTTCACAACGATACTAAAATCACAAAATGGGTATCACTACACCACCTTTGAACTTAGTGCATGTATGAAAATGTGAAGACACTAAACAACTTGTAGTTGAGTAGTAATGAGGTCATTCTCAAGACTTGTAAGTTTTATGTTCAAATTTAGAATCACAGCCAAAAGTATAAAAAAATATATATATAAAGATAATTATTGTGTAAATTACTCTCTAAACTAGCTAAAATTTGAATCATAGGTCTAGCACTTAGAAAAAAAATTTCTCCCAATGTACTAAGCTTATGTGGTGTGCATGATGTCCGAGAAAAGAGAATGGAAGTACACGATAAAAATAAAATTATTGATATCAATCATTTAATTTCTATGACTAAAAAATGTGTCAGTAAACTAATAGATCATTAACATCTTTCAAATTACTTACTTACAATTGATCAAGCCTTTTTTGACCTAGAAAACACAATAAAGAGGAAAACAAAAGCACTAGAAGATAAAGCATAATACATAGCCGTAACACATGGCCCACATATGCCTAAACCCATCCAATTATATATTAAATTATGGGTTAGATGAAATAAATATTACATTATTTAATGATACTTATATCAAAGATAATCACTCCAATCTTTCTAGGAATTAGTGGGTTGACACAATTCTCATCTATTTTAAAAATCTACAAAAATGTGTCTTAACATTCAAAAAAAAAATTCCTTCAAAAACGGTGCGGGGCTATGGGTATTCTTAATTATTTTTTCACTCTCATCTCTAACTACTATTAATTTAAATTTCTCAATTAAATACTCTTAATTGAGTAGTTCCCTTTCTAAGACAAACTTGTTTACATCTTACTAGTGTATTGAAATTCCATATTAATCTCGAACACTCCTTTTGTTGATTCAATCTAATTTTTTTTTTAAGGTTATTCACATTTTTAATTAATCCTAATCTATTAATTCTATTTAATGTTATTTTCTTAATTCCTTCTACTAATTTTTTAAGTTCTTATTTTTCTAAAGAAAATAAAATTTGACGCATGTAAAAGACTAAAAAAGTAGTATTTCCATGAGAAGTAATCCAGGAATGGTTGCTGCCAATCGCATCCCCGTTATCATTTGGTTTCTAGCACAAGGGAATTCTGTGAGAGGGACTGACAAGTGCAGACTCATCACGTTTATGGGGAGGCTAACAGAGTTGCAGATATGATTTATCGTCAATTATGCATATTCTATGGAGTTAGGTACCTAATTAAGTCGTGTGGTCCTGTTGTATTTCTGGGCATTTGTCCCTTCTGATGTCCCAAAAAAAAATGCAGGAATGGTAGCAATCATATCTTTTGATTTCTGCTTTGAATACTTTTTCACTTTAATGATATATTCAAATGGCATCTAGGCACCAAACGATTTGTGGTTGAGTGCCATATTGAACTTGTCCTCAATATTTATGAGTTATGTATTTAAACCTAAAATCATAACTAAAATTACCAACAAAAAAAAAAAGTATCTAGGCATAACTTCCAAGGATATTCCACTTCTCTTTTTTCAATGATTTTTGTCTGGAGACTAATGAAATTAGAAAACTAGTAAAAAAATTTAGACACTAAAAAGAGGAGAAAATTATTCTTTGGTGTAGCTTATTTGGGACCCATTTCTAATCACATTTAAGTTCATTTCTGTGGACAGAATTTCTTCACATAAAACAAATGGTGTAGCTTATTTAGTGATCATTTCAATTTGAGGGTAGTGCTTTTGAAAAAAAAATTGTCTACAAAAATGGACATTTTAGGAATGAACCTCACATAAAAAAAGATCTAATTAATTTAATTAAAAAGAAAGAGCTCAATGTTATTTTAGAATCAAATATTTATCAACATTTCTCACTAGGGAAAACCCAACCTTCATTTTATACAAGCACAAAAAGTTGACAAAGAAGATTTTTTTTGGTTGCCAGTGAATTTTTGCCCTTTAATTTTCTCAGCAGTTTTCTTATAAAACAGAATATTTGATGTTCAAGAGGCAAAGCCAAATTAAGGAATTTATTTTCTCAATACCTACATGACCAAGTAATAACTATAAAAATAAAGCATAATCCAAAACAATTGCATTGCGGTTGAAATCCAAAGAGTAATGAAATTTATTATAAGCATAAAATAATGAGATCGTTATATCTTTTTTGGTCCATTAGAAACTATCATTTTTCAATAGAATTTGAGCACATAATCTCTAATAAAATACTCCATACTTAACTATTAGAACATCTCTTTAGGTGTACTGTGTATGCATCAAACAATAGGGATAAACATAAGCACACATATTATAACTAGTTCACTGATCTTCTAAAAAAGTTGAGGTCTCTAATTTGGATCACATTCTCTCATATTCTCAACTAGAAAGTCTAACTCTATCTATCTAATGAAAAAAAAAAAAAAAAGTATGAATAAAAGAAATTCACTACAAGTCTGCTCCTACAATATCAAATCAATAAAAATTGTATTGTCACTTTGAATTCATTTGCTATATGCAGAGTTTATGACCATGAACATAAGATCCTAAAAAAATTTCAAAGTTTTACACGGACAATGAATGAAATATAACCTTGATTAGACAAGTTAGTCTGTTCGTCTATATGTACATGTGAGCAGTACCCCCCCCCCCCCCTCTCTCTCTCTCTCTCTCTTTTAGAGGGGTAGCGCTACCCCCACCCTCTTTGGGTGAGGTTTTGGGTGGGTCTTAGTATGACTTATATATAGCGTGATTTTGATGTTATTAAAAAAATATCAAAAAATTGAATCATACAATATGTGTTAGTTCTTTTGTAAAATTCATAAATGGTATGATATAAAAAAAAGTGTCAAAAAGTGTATTTGAAAACAGTTATTTTTTAAGATACATATGAGGTAACTTAATTTTTTAAGATTTTTACAACAATATCAAAATTATTAAGTACGTTCCACTAATAGAGGTAGCATTACCCTTACTTTCTCCTTCAAGAAGAGGTAGCATAGTATTCCCCGTGTATATATATTTATATTATACCCCTTTTATAGTTAGTAAATTCCCTTCCTCAAATTACCTTTACAAACCCTATATATAGCGGCTTCAAAAACAAAATTTGGCCATGTATAGCGGCTTCAATTTAAGCTTGAGTATCACGTGATCATATCTGTCTTGTCTCTTTCTTATAAAGCATTTATGGTCTGTGGCCATCTTTCTTCTCTTTCTTACCACACACGCACAACTATAAATACCTCTATCATCTGATCTCCTACACTCAAATCTATCTGTCACCCTCGTTATCAAATCCTACAAAATTCTCTCAATCAGTAGCTATGAGCATCTTCTTTTTGCTTTTCATTTCTTTAGGGTTTTCCCTTCTCTCCTTACTCTCCTTATCCATTTTACTACATTATTGCAATAAACCCAAATATCCATCATCCTGCTCCACCACTGAGCCTCCTTCATATCCAATAATTGGTTGCCTTATCTCTTTCTACCAAAACCGCCACCATCTTTTACATTGGTACACTCAACTCTTATCCAATTCCCCTACCCAAACCATGGTGGTGCGCCGCCTCGGCGCACGGCGGACAATTATCACTGCCAACCCTACTAATGTAGAGCACATACTCAAGACAAATTTCATCAACTACCCAAAAGGCAAACCCTTCACTGAAATACTAGGTGACGTTCTTGGGTGTGGTATATTCAATGTCGACGGTGAGTTATGGTCGGCGCAACGCAAATTGGCGAGCCATGAGTTCAGCACAAGGTCTCTGAAAGAGTTCATTGTAAAGACACTCGAAGAAGAAGTTCAACACAGACTAATCCCGGTGCTCGAATCGGCTTCGAATAGCAACCAAATTATAGATTTGCAAGACATATTGAAAAGATTTACATTTGATACTGTATGTAAAGTGTCATTAGGAAGCAGCCCTTGTAGCTTGGACCTATCTCAACCTTTGCCACCTCTTGTGAAGGCTTTTGATAGTGCCTCCCAAATAAGTGCCATGCGTGCAGCAGCACCTGTGTTTCTATGGTGGAAGATTAAGCGAGCATTGAATATAGGCTCTGAGAAGTCACTTAAAGAAGCTGTTAGGGTTGTGCATGAGTCCGTGGTCGAGATTATTAGGAGCAAGAAGGGAAATCTTAACAATGATCAAAGTGTTGACACAGATTTCTTGACGCGTTTGTTGGTAGCTGAACATGATGAAGAAACCGTTAGAGATATGCTAATAAGCTTTATAATGGCAGGGCGTGACACAACCTCTTCAGCCATGACATGGCTCTTTTGGTTGCTATCTAGGCATCCAAGCAAAGAGGAGATGATAATGAAGGAAGTTAAGGCAGTTTTTGGGGAAAAAAATGGAGATGAATTGAGAGCATTTGATTATGAAGGTTTAAGGGAGATGAGTTTCTTGAAGGCATGCTTGTGCGAGTCAATGCGGCTTTACCCGCCTGTAGCGTGGGATTCGAAGCACGCCGTGGCCGGAGACGTGTTGCCGGACGGGACGGTGGTCGGAAGAGGGGATAGGGTGACCTATTTTCCATATGGGATGGGGAGGATGGAGGAGTTGTGGGGGAAGGATTGCCATGAGTTTAAACCGGACCGGTGGTTTGATGAACCGTGGGAAGACAATACGGTTTTGAAATATGTGAGTCCTTACAAGTTTGCGGTTTTTCAGGCCGGTCCAAGAATTTGCCTTGGGAAGGAGATGGCTTTTATTCAAATGAAGTACGTGGTAGCTACAATTCTGAGCCGGTTTAAGATTAGGCCGGTTTGTGTGGACCAGCCGGTTTTTGTTCCTCTTTTAACGGCTCATATGGCTGGTGGGCTCAAGGTGAGGATCCAGAAGAAAACTGAAAATGACAGCCCCATCCATGGTCGGAGCATGGAATGATATTGCACTTCTCAATTATTTACTGTGTACCAAGAGTTTAATCAGTTTTTCTTTTATTTTATTAGGATATTAGAAGAATATGCTAGCGTCGAGAGAAACAAATGGTTTATGTTGCATTAAAGGAATCGTGTTGATATGGACAACATTTAATGCACACAATTATGTATATATGCAAAATATTATGTCAAAAATAATTACTAAAAGGATAAAGTGATTATTTAAGTACACTAAAAATAAATCAATGATTAAAATAATATTTAAAAAATAATTTATGAACAAAAAATATATTTAACTCATTCTTATATTCGGAAAAGAAAAAACAGTGATTTTATTCCTATCTTGAATCAACATTCCCTCCCATCTAATTGAGAGATGATATTGTTAATTCATTCTAAGTCTTATGAAATACAATTAATGCATTCTTTTACCAACATATCCCCATTAATTTTACAAAATGATCTAAACTATTCATATTAAAAGTAACTTATCTAACACTTAAAAGTTATATTTTTATAAGGGATATTTATATCGTTTATNAGATTGATTTAGCGGATAAAGTAATTATTTGAGTATACTAAAAATAAATCAACGATTAAAGTAATATTTAAAAAACAATTTATGAACAAAAAATATATTTAACTCATTCTTATATTCGGAAAAAAAAAAAAAAAACAGTGATTTTATTCCTGTCTTCAATCAACATTCCCTCCCATCTTGAGAGATGATATTGTTAATTCATTCTATGTCTTATGAAATACAATTAATGCATTCTTTTACCAACATATCCCCATTAATTTTACAAAATGATCTAAACTATTCATATTAAAAGTAACTTATCTAACACTTAAAAGTTATATTTTTATAAGGGATATTTATATCGTTTATGAATGATTCTAATTCTATTTCCACATTGACTCCATAAAAATAATAAATTATAGTTGAGGTCTTTAGTTTAAATTCTCGTTCCTCAATATTCCCATACTGAAAAGATAACTTTATCTAACTAATGGCAAAAAAAAATTAAAAAATTACATTGTAAATAACAATTTAAAGTACCACATACCAATTCAACCATGAGTTTGGCTACCAAAAAATAAAACAACCCCATTAAAGTACCAACTATAAATATCCATTAAAAAAATATAACAAGTAAAATAACTAATAGCAATAAAAATAAGAAACTGCTATTTTCACACTTTATTTTACTAATAACACACTTTTATTTAATGTTTAAATATGATATAGACTAAATCACCCTCAATTAATATAGAAATTTTTTAACTTTAACTAAAAAAAATTTATATTAAATAAGGGTTTTTACAATTGACTAAAAACTTTTTATATTAAATGAGGGTAAATTAGTATATATTATATGTAGACATTAAATAGGGTGTGACATTAGCAAAATTAGATATAAAAATAGCGGCTCCCTAAAAGTAAATAATATCAACAATAACTACACAAAACAATAAATCAATATTATGTCGTGGAACATATTTTGTCAACTAATCATTCCTAATTCACATCTTTGTTGAAAGAATTTTTTTTGTAATTCCTTGCATAAAAATTCAGAAAATACCAAATCTCTATCTACAAAACCAAATTGTTGATAAAACTCTAAAAGCCGTGTTTTCTTTTGAACTGTTCTTTTTCTGCTCAATTATAAGTTTACGGCTAAAACTATTTTCTTACGAAAGAANAAACTATTTTTTTACGAAAGAAAGGCACCCAAGCCACTTATAGCTATTATCATTGGATTAAATCTTGAAAAAGTTACATACACTAAAGAAATCACATAATTTAGAAAAATGAATTCAAAGTTATAACTCTATAAATATTTTTAAAAGAAAAAAAAAAAAAAACGAGCGAAGTAACCCAAATTTTAGACAGGCCTCAATTTACAAGCCCTAAACCTATTTTTTATTTTTTATTTTTGTTAGAAAAAGGGCTTTTTGACACAAATATTACATTGTGTAAAAGTATTTACCCAAATATTACAAGTTTCAAACTATTTACACAAATATTACACTTTTTAAAAATTCAAAAATTAAAAAAAAAAAAGATTTTCAAACACGTGGGACCCACCGGACACGCCGTGGGCCTCACGGCTTGTCCTAATAAGACAAAATTCGTCACCGGACCCACAACTCTGGAACAATGGATGAATTTTCATTAGGACACGCCGTGGGCCTCACGGCGTGTCCACGTGGGACACGCCATGAGGCCCACGACGTGTTCGGTGGGACCCACGTGTCTGAAATTTTTTTTTTTAATTTTTGAATTTTTAAAAATGTAATATTTGTGTAAATAGTTTAAAAGTTGTAATATTTAGGTAAATATTTTTGCAAAATGTAATATTTGTGTCAAAAGGCCTAGAAAAAGAGCTTTATGCGGGACTCAATTTTGACAATGCAAGAGGGGAGAGTAAGCAGCTATAAACGTGGAAGTATACACTAAACACACGTAGCCTAAAATCGCAGTCAACTGCAATTGCCTAACACTATCTTGAAAATGAGAGCATGATGTCAAGGCCTTGATTTTTTTGATTGCGAACTGTTGTTTTGGTAGATGACAACGAAAGAATCTGTGTAGAATTAATATGAAAGCAAAACGTGGAGTCCAATGACAGAAGCAAAGAAAAATTTATCAAGTGGATCAAACTGAAAGCAGAATCAATGGTGCTTAGTTTCACCCACATTCTATGTGGCTGGAATCGTTCTACATTCAACTTCAAAAAATTCCAATGGTCGGTGCATGAACTTTTCATTGGCTTATTGTATTTGTTAGCATAATTTTTGTTGAGTAAAACCCCTTTTTAGTCCCTGAATTATTCAGTGATTGACAAGTTAGTCCTCAAAAAATGGTCGCTGACAATTTCGTCCTCGAATTATGGTTCCGTACGACAAATTAGTCTTCGAATTATATTCCCTGACAATTTAGTCATCGAATTATGGTTTCATACGACAAATTAGTCATCGAATTAATCCTCAACTGAGGACTAATTTGTCGTACGAAACCATAATTCGAGGACTAAATTGTCAGCAAAAATTTTTCGAGGACTAATTTGTCGTACGGAACTATAATTTGAAGACGAAATTGTCAGCGAACATTTTTGGGGGACTAACTTGTCCATCGTTAAATTTTTCAGGGACCAAAAAGGGGTTTTACTCATTTTTGTTCATAAAAACAATCCTAAAATAGATAATATATTTCGAACTATGATGAAAGAAACATGTAAAAGCGAAAGAAAATGCTAATGTTGCAATTACATATTTGTACTTTTCAAATTAATTGTTTCTACATTAATGTTTTTCATGATTTAATTTTGTTTAAACGCAGTTTATGGCTTTTTTTGTTGAATTTTCTTTTTTCAAACAATGCATACATAAAATGTGAAATTCCATGTAGAAAAAGAAAAAAGAAAAAGAAATGCTATAGATGAAATATAAATGTCAATATTTCTTTGCTGATAGTATATTTAATTACACTAATTAAGCAAGTAGGAATATTAAAAAAAAAAAATGGCATAGGCCTTAGAAAGTGTACAAAAACTAATTTGATTTCTTGAAAACCCAAAATCTATCTTGAATTTGATGTTGTGATACTTTCATAGCACAACATATAGGCCATAGACATATTTGATAAGATTAGTAAAACAATAAATAAACATGTTGATACGGTAACATGAGCTCCATCTAAGTGAATATTAATGTTTTTTTTTTTTTTTGGCTATGTGACCACAAAAATGTTTAAATTTTTAATCACTTACAAATACTTTTTATCATTAAACCATATTAATGGCTTAAGTAATTATTAATGCTTTTTTTTTTTATATAACATGATGACTAAGGTTTAAACCTTTAAACTCTTACAAATTATTCAGATCCTTCACTACTAAACTACACTTAATAATTGAGTAAATATTATTAATTCACTTTTTTTTTTTTGCCTATAAATAAATAAGAACTACAATTGTAATCGATGAGATTCAAACCGAAAAAAATAATAAAGAGACTAACCTTATAACAAAAAGCACTACATTTAACTGCATCCAATTAAATATTCTCTATGCTACTCAAATTTTACATGTGTAAGAATTATTAATACTCTCAAGTGAATAGGATGGGACATTTGCTAGTTCTAGAGGGATGCAATTATACAAACAAGACACGTCCTCTATAATAAATAGTGAGAAATAACACGTGCTTCATATCATGCACGTGCGCTATAAAATTTCGGCGGATCAAACAGCTCCCATATATACCTCCCTACCTGCCGCCATCTTAGGCGCTTACTTTTAGTCAGGGAACAGATATTTTCACGCTGCAAATAGCTCCTTTCATGGTCCCAATAATTTGAGAATAGACAGATAGAAGAAGTTTATTGCACGCAAAATGCTAGTGAGGGGTTTGCACAAAGGCAATAATGCATAATTTGACCTATTTCAAGTGTCCAATCATTAATGTCAAGCACTTAATCATAATATTTTAGTTTTTTTTTTTGATAAAAATATTAAAAAGATAAATAAATTGTTCTAGCTTCAATACATTATTTATGTATCNAGAATAGACAGATAGAAGAAGTTTATTGCACGCAAAATGCTAGTGAGGGCTTTGCACAAAGGCAATAATGCATAATTTGACCTATTTCAAGTGTCCAATCATTAATGTCAAGCACTTAATCATAATATTTTAGTTTTTTTATAAAAATATTAAAAAGATAAATAAATTGTTCTAGCTTCAATACATTATTTATGTATCGTAATTAATAAATGTTTATAAAAACATATTATTAATAAGATTCGAACTAAAGACCTTTTATTTGTATAGCTCAAATTCGAGCTATCATTTGTTAACATAATATTATATTTTATTTTAGCTAATGATTTTACATAAACTACAAATTTCAAACGAATTGAATTGACAATTTTTTATTTATCATAATAAAAAGTCAAAATTTTCAATAAAAGTTTTACATAATTCAATTAATATTAAAAGGTATTAATTTAATTAGGGAAAAAGATAAACAAATATGAGAAAATAATTTGATCACATAACACTACTCATGTATAAAATATACCGAAAATGAATTAAAGGTATGATAAGAAGATGAAAAACAAAACACTTAAGTGCATTACACTTATAAAATTATCAAAATACCCTTTTAACATAATAACAATATAACTTTAGAGTATTTTGATTAGTTTTTAAGTGAATGCACTTGAGTATCCCAAAAAACCAAACCTCCCTAAGATATATCAAAAGTTGGATCTTTGAAGCTAATTTTATATCAAAGCATGTGCTTCTTTCTTTGGGTCTTATATCATTTCATGGTCAACATTGCTATGCCACCCTTTCTCCATTAATAATATTCACCATGCAGCAAAAAAATTTAATATAGTATAGGGTCACATGTCAAGAAAAATAAACATTAAAATTTGAATAGGGCAATCAACTATTTTTTTTATTTTTATTTTGGCCATGGTAGTTAACTATTCATTTGTTGCATTATTGCATATCAATGCTGATTGGCTATGAAGTTGAAGACACAATGCAGGAGATAATTTTCTGGGCTTATTGACCGGAAAAATTACAAAAATACCAGCGGGTTCAACCGGTTGAATTAGATCGGTCTAGTTGACTCGCTTAGACCGTTTTTCCGGTTCAATAAACTTTTGCTATGAATAGAACGGATTTAGAAAATGTTTAACTCTAAGCCCAAGCNCAATAAACTTTTGCTATGCATAGAACGGATTTAGAAAATGTTTAACTCTAAGCCCAAGCCCAAAGACTAAATAATTAAGGGCTTGTTTGTTTCAGCTTCGTTTTTTCTTTTATCTTTTTTCTGAAATAAGTACTTGTTTTATAAAAAAGAAGTATTTTTAATAATTTTTTGGGTAAACCTACATTTGAGTTTTAAAAAAATTTAAAATTTAACAAAATAGTTATTGAAAGAACACTGACTACAAAATAGTCCTTAAAAGAACTGATATGCGTAACAAAATAATTTAATATTTATTAAATTTTGAATCTTTCAATGACTATTTTATTATGCATATTAGTTATTTCGATGATTATTTTGTAATTAGTATTTTTTTAAGAATTATTTGGTTAAATTTTGAATCTTTTAAGAACGCAAATGTAGATTTGCTCTAATTTTTTTTTTATAATGTTTAGTTGAGCTCTTTATCAAAAGCAAAAGTACTAAAAAAAAAGTTAGATGCTGGCGTTTTAGGAACCCAAATTTTGTAACTTCTAAAATTTTGTCCTGCAAAAACAAAATTATCTTCATGATTTTGTAAAATGACACTCATTAGCCCTCGCATTTTTCCTTATCCCTGATCCTCTTTCTCATTTCTCTTCTTCTCTTCGGTGCCTTTGTACCTTCTAAGGTGACAATTTCTCCGGCGAGTTTCTCTCTCCGCCGCATCTCCGGCGTAAACTCCAACAACCAGGTGTATACTCACTCCAACTATGTTTTGTGCTGTAGCTGCATTTTTTTTTTTTTTTTGGGTACTTCTCCCTTCAACCTGATCTTATAGAAACTTTCGCAAATAATGTCTTTCCAGCAAACCCATCTAAAACATTGTAGCCACTAACCAAACTGGCACTAAGTTAACATATGAACATTCTCATCTTAATTAGAAGTTAATATATTTAAAATAGTTAATTAAATTCATATGTAGTTAACATTTCTCACCAAGTGATTAATAAATCCTCTTCAAATCTAAAAGGATGTTTAACTGGAATTAGCAATAGTCATTCAATTATCTCGGTCTGGGCCCAATAACTACTTGAAGACTCGGTTAATATGTGCCAACCATCAATGCTCATATAATAGGTTTATGAGGAATGATATAACCACAAACTTTTTGTCACAGCATCCCACAAACTTGTACTGTGTTGGAGAATTCTGAATTAAACTGGTCTTTAATTACTCAAACCATTTGGTCAAACTCAAATTCTACCACATGACAGTAGTTTGTGAATTTAATTTCTGTAAGTTTATTAAAATTCATATCTAATGCCATGATAAGCATGAAAAGTTTGGAGGAAGAGCTCTAACTCAGTGGAACATACTCTTAGTTATAAGACTGGTCTTCTCCTCTGCTGTTTCGGTTTGAATCCTCTTGATTGCAATTATAGTCGATATTAAAAAAAATTAAAAAAAAAAAAAGAGCACGAAAGCTTTGACCATTAAAAAAAAAAAAAAAATCCATTTACTCAGTTTCTCAGAAAAATAAAATGTAATCTTGCTTATCATGGCCAATACCAAATTGTTTTTTCAAAAAACACAGAAGCCTGTCTCTGGATGTACCAAAATACAGCATCAAGGTTGCACAGCCTCCAGAAGTTTCTCATACACTTGTCTGGCAGTCAAATCCTCCACCTGAAACAATCATCAAATATTAACCAAACAGGGCCAATGTCTTATATTTGGGAATTCAAGAAATTTAGAATATTAAAAATATGGCTTATTCACTTATCACTTGTTTAAATATGACTATGAGTTCAGCATCAGAATCAGAAGACACCAATCTGCAAATGTACCATCAAAATGGCTTCTTAATTTGAAGATTTACAGTTATCCAACTCACCACAAGAAGCTTTGATTTGTTATTCCATCCTCTCTGAAGAGTCATCTGACTCAATCTCAAACCAAGCACCTGTGTCAAAATATGTGTAGGCTCAGTGTAAAAGCATCTTTAGCCAGACAGAAAAGAAAGGAGCAAAGAAACTGAAAGACAAAGGAGGAAGGAAAAAATATACTTTGCCCATAAATTCCAAAAGTTCATTGTTAGCTTCTCCACGGGCAGCAGGTGCAGCTACAGTGACCCGAACATCATCGGCATTTACTCCTAACATGAAAAAATTTGAAAAGTAGACTTAATTCCCAAGAACCCTCCTGGTCTTATTAGAAACGTTTTTATACACTCTTACACTCAAACAGGGGTTAATTACAGATTATACATTCTAGTGTGTATAATTGACATATGACAATAATATATACTAGAGTCTTGGCGGGCACTTACATCTGTGTCCATCTGATTTTTCTAATTTTTTTAATATTCCTAGTTTTTTGTTCAAGTAAAATTAGGAGTAAGTGACATAGTGAAGAGAAGAGTTTGATAAGAGAAAATATTGAGAAATTTAATTTGAAGGAAAGGTTGTATGCAAATAGGATAACTACCTTATAGTGGTTTCCTTTTCCCTGCTTTCCTATTTAGGTTACACGAAGACACCAAAAAAAATGTCTTCTGCCATATATATTAGTATTGATTATGCTTTATTTATGAGAGAACCAACTTGTGCCCCATGACTGCTGTTGAAAGACATTCCCACTCCTCCAGATGTATGCCTTACTTGATATTAGGGACATGCATGCCATGAGGTAGTCGAAGTTGCAACTCTATGCCGTCATGTCTGCATGGGATGCGAGCTCACAGGGAAAAAGGGTTACTATAGTAGCCTCCCCCATATTTGTACAGTGAAAAATTTTCAACTGTATCATTCGCTGTCTTTTTGTTCCTTCATTTTCATACTATTTGCTTTTATTTCTCCTTTCAATGAGTTATGTGTACTGGGATCACCAGGAGCATGTGTTTGTTTATCACTGTGAATCAAAGAACATTTACATTTACTCCTTCTCACTTGAGTTAAGACTTTTCAATGAGTTATGTGTACTAGAATCACCAGGAGCACGTGTTTGTTTATCACTGTAAATCAAAGAACATTTACATTTACTCCTTCTCACTTGAGTTAAGACTTTTCAGTGAGTTATATGTAATAGAATCACCAGGAGCATGTGTTTAAAGTACACTGTGCATCAAAGAACATTGCCTAACCATTCTGCAATTGCTTCAGTATTTTCCCTATATAGGGAAGGACTTTCAGTAACTTCATTACTCAACTGAAAATATTAAAATATCATTACTTGCTGTAGTTTTTATCTTTGACGATGATAAATGTAGCTAATCCTACTTTCATAAGATACTCGTACTGTCAATCTTTATGCATAAGCTGAATATGTAACCATGGTACACAAGGGAATATGAGCTTCTTACCAACAGCAGAAATATAAGGGTTTCCTTAATATTGACTGAACCAATAATAACATCTGGTGCATAAAACTACAACAATAATTATATTTGGTGTAACATCTTTTCTTGAGTTCCACCCACAAAAAGCTAGTAGTGTATTGTGATTTTATACACACATGCAAGCACATTGGGTATCTTATGGGTGTGAGTATATTATATGCTTGACATATCAAATTAGCAATATCAACAAAGTTCTAAGACAACCAATGCGACTTTAAGCAAAGAACTTGTGCTCAAAACTATTTGACAGGAAGAGAAATAAATCAATTTTATCATCAGAAAATAGTCAAAGAAAGTGTATCAAAATTGAAGGCTGTCTGTATCATAAAACATGTAGTACCAGCAACTACCTACAGCTATTATAACATACACAAATTTTTATTTTTATTTTCTCAACCAGAACTATTAGCTATAAATAAATTCTTGCATAAATGATGATAAATACTGTTCAAATAACAAAGAAGAAATTGAAAAATTATAAATAAAAAAGAAATTACTTGTGATTGCTGAACGTTGGGCACGATCTTCCACTTCTATAGCTACTTGAACAAGTCCTCCTTCTAGCTGGGATATACAAGGTGGTACTGGTGCATCCTAAAGAAAACATCATGTGTACTTTAGGTGGAAACTCATAAAGGTGATCATATAAATAAATAATACAATAAGCTTATAGTTTACTAAAAGTCAATGTTAAAAACTAGAAGAAGCAACCCAAGAGAAAAATTTTAGGACAGAAATGTGATAGATCCTATTGCTTGCCAACTCTGGAGCTAAGTGGCATCAAAAGTATTAATTTAAATGGTCTTTTTATAATAAAATTTCACGATGAGGACTAAAGACAGCAGAATGGATAACTCAGGCCTCATAACAATTTAGCACCTGTGGGTTGGTTTCAGCAGCTACAGTACTGAGTGCACCATCAACCACATAAATGAAAGATGCAAATTCCAAATCTTCTTCCGCACGATAGCAAACAAAAAGACCACAACCCATACAATTCATTCGGAATTGCTTCTCCAGTTTCCCTTCGCCTCTGCACATGAAACACAGAGTTTTATATCTGAGCTCAATATGGCAATTTTCTTAAAACACAAAGAACATATCACAACCATACACTGGCATAATGTGTTTAACACCAAGGTAATTCCTATATATAAAAGATAAACCCAACATTTAGGGTATGTGATTGCATAATTAGAATGACAATTTGTTTTGTGTGTGTGTGTGTGG
>QAOA01006962.1:333078-354131 GCA_003255065.1 Cercis canadensis
GGGGGGGGGGGGGTGGAGGATTGATGGACCAAGTCAGGTGTTCCCTTTATAACACTGTAGATTAAGCTTTTATGATTTCAGAAACTCTGAGGAAAATTTGGAAAGGGATATGTTCACAAACTACTCAAAGTTGATCAAATTACCGTTTTAAGAGAACTTTTCCAGCCTCATTCATGTTCAGCCTGGCAAGATGTTTCTGCTTGTCCAATACATACGCTTTGTCAGTCTTCCTTTTCGGCATTTTCTGCAATTGAGTATCTTATGACAAATATACTTCAGCATAGGAGTTTCCCCAGATCATAGAGGAGTGCTAGAAGGGCAATGTTTACATTACAACTTAAATATAAGACAAACTGAATAGACATAATGACCATATGGTGCAGAAACTGTGCTAAGGCACAAAAGATGAACCCAGAAACGTCTTGTCCAGAAATTTATGGCATCTGAACAAGAAAAACCAAATAAACTCCTAGTTCCTTTGACAAAAATATTTTAAGTGCATTATTTGTTTACATTGAAACTTTTAAAGATCTTATCAAGTTATACTTGGGTAAAACTTTAATTGCTGGTATTAATTTTCTTTTGTGAATGATTAGGTTTGTAGTTGTGAAATGAAAATCTGTTGAAAACTTACTGCTCCAATCTCTTGTCACTTATATTTTTTTGGGTGTTCATGATTTATTTATTTTATATTAATTCAATAATGCATTTGTAATTGAGACTAGGAAAGCCATAAGGGCCGAACCATTCAGTCTTAAGCTAAAAGTAAGGAAAGTTGACTCACCCCAAAAAATTTAAAAAGCAAAGGAAGTTGCACAAGGACTTTCTAAGACTTCTTTGATTAGAGATCATACTCTTCTTGTTTTTCCACATGTGTTTCCCTAAACTTTGTATTCATTTGAAATTTTTGATGTTGATCATAAAGATGTTGTTTTAATTAAGCCAATTCTTGTGCGTACATTTCTAGCACTCAGGCAAAGCCCTTTATGTGTGTCCAAACATACTTAACTCAAGAAGAAAACACTACAAATTAATAAAATAACAGATACACCATATATTATCCCAATGGAAAAATACTCAAGGGTTCATAATCCAAGCAGTAAATTTAATTCTGAATTCTAAAAATAAAATCTTTTCGAAAAAATGGCTTGAACTATGGATAATATCTTTATAATTGGGCGTGGAAAATGTTTTTCAGTACTTTTAATACTGGGATTACGTCAATTATATGATGAAATACCATACACTAAGTATGATTCTTAAATTTTCCCATAGTTTCAGGGCAAAATACAAAGAAAATAGTGATAGAGAAGTAGAGAGATAACCGGTTATGAGGACGTGAGATCCACAGTGTTTGCAGTAATAGACGAAGAGATCAGAGTCTGGTCCCTCCGGAGCAGCATCCTCGCTCGAGTACGTATGGGTTGTCCTCTTCGGCATTGCTTTAACTTCACAGCCACCTCCTCTTCCTTCGTCTCTTCTGGCTTCTGCTATCCCTTAACTAGCACAAGGGAACTGGCAACTCTACTAGAGTATGTTATTTGACAAAACTGTCATTTTAGTCCCTCGGGCACTATCAATATAGTCCCTCGGTATAATATTTTATCAATTTAGCGCTTCAATTATCTTCCGCCACGTAAGAAGCCTATGTGGACTCCTCTGCGTCCCCCAAATCGATGTAGTTTAGCTTTTGAAGACAAAACCTGGAGACACCTTTGACAGAAACAGACCGGATCAGAGAAAATTACTCCTAAGCAATTCAGAAGGAAATAGGCATTCAGTTATTTCAGAAACAGAAGCTTGATCACTAGGGGAATCCTTGAAGTGAATCCAGAGGCATGGTTATAGTTAAATGCACAATTCCAGAAACTACTGAAATTGAATGGATTGCAGAAAATGATCTTCAAACAATCAAATTCAAGCAAAAATAGAAAAATCAGCAAAACAAACTATTGAAGTCTCAGAAAGACTTGATTTATTTTTCAGAGATAGAGAATTCAAAGAATCAAAAGGAAATGTGGAGAAAGATTACCCGTACGGGAAAAACTGAATGTGAAAAAGTTCCAATTAGGGGAGGGTATTGAAATTTGAATGGCAAATTGAAATCCAAGACTTTCCAATCGGGGTGTTAAGGAAGATGGAAAATCGAAGATAAAGAGTTGTCCGTGTTTGGCCTTGGAAGGAAAACAGAACAGGGAATCTCCAATATAAGAGAAATTTTAAGGAAAGCCCCAAAGAAAAGCACCTCCACAAAGCACAAAGGCAGTCTGTTTGGGATACCTGGAGCTTTCTCTGCAACTCTTGTTTGTGCTTCTCTCTTCCTTCAACTCGTTCAAATCAGAATCGAACCTAGAAACACAAATCAGAATCAAGTGAGGAATGCGACTATAGCTGGGAAATGGGCCGGCCAATCTGGCCCTTTTTATACGGGCTGACATAATGTCAGCCAGGTCCACCTTGGGCTGCAGGTTGGGGTGCAATCGGTCCGGTTTACACCTTAAATCGACACCGAACCGATCAAACCATATCAATTCAGTTCAGTTCGATTTTTTAAATTTTTTAGAGTAAAACTGAATCGATCCAAACCGAACCGGTCCAATTTACCAAAAAAATTGCACAAGCCATTTTTCCAAAAACATGTTCAAGTACCATAATGCAGCAAATTCAAATTGTCAACTTGGCTTAGCTACAAAACAATCAATCACCTTTGAATTTTGATCCCTACATAAATTGGTTACAAACAGCCATTCTCTATATAAAAGTCACATTTAACTGTGTTATATATGAAAACTTCTTACACACCTCATATGAGGTATACCAGTCTACGTGGTCATTTTTTGCAAAGAAACATTAAACAAAAAAATTGATTAGACTAGGGAAAATATGTAAAGATCCCAAAACTCTAAAATCTATCAGTACCTTTAAGTATAATTTACTTTAAGAAAAAATAATGAAAAGACAAAAGAGTATGACAGAGAAAGAACGAATAGTAAAAAAATGGAGGATAAAATATCCTCCTCAAGAAACCAGAAATGTAGAAGAGAAAACATAGAATCCAAACAATCATTACTTAAATTGCACCAGTTCAATCCATAAAGAAATTCCAATCTATCAGCATCAAGGAAAAATGGTGGAAAGGAAACTGTTTCTCTGACATTTGCAGGATTCTGTTCATCTTCCCCATATTTATATATCCCAAACATCAATGATGCTTTACCCTCTTGCTTTGATTTACCTAAACCCTGTACTACAGCAAAATATCAAACATTGGTCTATCAAATCAATTTACTGTGTCATTGTATTATTTCCACACAATGCATCATCAAAATTTGAAACTGATAGTGTTTCTAATAAATTCATATTTAAACTGACATGAAACCAGTAAACTAAGTTGCATGGACTTAAACATGGGTACTGGATGAAGGAAAGGAGGTGTAAGATCACTTTATTTGCCAAAAATACTTCAAATTCAGAGAAGGCATTGCCTACTCTATAGTGTGTTAGCTCACATTTAAACAAGATTAAGCAATGAGGTGCAACTAATTACTGACTTATAGTTCCCTATGCATTTAACTCCAATTAGGTTGCAATAATTAAGCTTTTAAAAAGATTCAACATACAGAATTTTCTTTCAATGTGCTTTAAACAACTTCCATCCTTTATTAAGAACGGAGAAAAATAACTCTACTCAAACAAAAATGTCTACTGCAAATATTCAAGTGCAAGATCACCAGCAAAGAAAAAAAAAAAAAAAACAACGTAAGTTGATATTTACTTGAGCACCAAAACTGAGTGGAGAAAGCCCTCCAAATGTGCTTACAGCATCTGCTTTCAATCAAATAAACAATCAGACATATGGCAAAATTAAACCCAGAACACTAAAGAAAGAAAGAAAGAAAGAAAGAAAAAGGGAAAGAGAAACAGGTACATGAGAAACTATTTTGAACCAAACAATATTCCATTGGATGAAGCCAAATTTCTTGCTTTCAAACTGACACACCATCATCCAAGGAAACTTCCCTAAACCATCTAGGGGCAGTCAAGATTTATATCAAACCATAGAAAAGATTAGAATTAGAATTCAATAGTGCAGCCTTTAGCTACTCATTTTGTGCATAACCATATTTTAACATTCATCAAGGTCCATACACATCGTACATATATTCAAACAGCCAATTAGCCAAAAGAACCAACTTTAAAACACTAAAATGAAACATTAGACACATTAAACTGAGATGAAACACATAATCCCAAATTGTGGATCAAAATCCAACCCAAAGTATTCAGTTTCAAAGTAAAGGAATAACAGCTAAAAGCCATTGCAAAACCTTATATATATATATAGGTTAACTGTTTCAAAATAACAGGAAAATCTCAAACGATTCTAATTTTAAAAGAAACCCACCACAAACAACTTATGGCAGCATCAGAAAGACACAAAATCTGCAATCTCATCTACCAAGCTCCACCATATTTCTCAAAACAACCCCAAATTTTGGCACAAAGATTGGAAATTTCTGCAATTTTAGATTTTGGGTCTCGGGGCAGCAAGGACTTGGAACTCTGGCGGGGGGTGATACACTTCAAAAGGAACGAAGCGGGAAGAAAGAAGAAAGTGAGGAATTAAGTGAAACGGGTCGTTTTGGATGATTAAATGAAACGAATCGTTTGGAGGTAACTGGTAGTCAGGTGCGGTGCATGTGAGTCAGTTACAATGGCTGAAGGAGTTCTGTTATTATTTCTGGAATATAAATTCTGCTATCAATTCTATTATTGTTATTTTTCTGTTGCATATTGTATGGATCGTAGGACACCTGGAGGTTAGCTTCATGGTCTTTGAGGTATATTTAGGAGTGAGGAGTATTGTGGAGGTTATGGAGAATATTATTTTGTAATATCACCCTTCTGGGTTGTTTATGAATGAGATACCAAACATATGCATACTAAATTACTCTGTTTTCTATTCTTTGTGATTTTCTGGTATCAATTGATATCAGAGCAAGTGCTAGTCTTGTGAGAATGGTGACGAACGTAGAAGTGGAAACCCATATGAGGGAGATGGAATCTCATATGAAGGAGCAAGAAAGTAGTATGGATGAGAACTTTACAGAGATTGACACCAAGTTTGAAGCCATTATGTTGCTGCTAAAAGGAGAATTCGAAAAGAGAGGGAATAGAGATAGGAAGGAGAAGGGGGCTTCGGCTTCACGACAAGAAGAGAACGATGAAGCAGAGTAGGATAATAATGTAGAAGAAGGAAGAGTGCTGCATCAACAAAACAGACGCTTCGAAGGCACTAAAATGGTCTTTCCTAGTTTTGATGGTTTTGATTTCCGCCTGTGGAGAACCAAGTGTGAACTCTATTTCACACTGGAGGAGGTACCGGAGAATCGAAGAATTAAATGATTTTGCTGAGCCTATAAGGCGAGCTTTTTCATGGCAGCAGCAGTACCTTCAAATGGCGGGTAGGGTAGATATACCCTGGAGAAGATTAATGGGAGATCTTGCTTGCCATTTTGATTCAGGTATATATGATGATCCACTCTCTAAACTTCTCAATTTGAAACAGTATGGATCAGTAGATGAGTATATGAATGAATTTGATGAACTAATATGTAGAACGGATTTAGAGGAGAAACAAGCACTTAGTTGCTTCCTAGCAGGATTAAAAGGACCATTAGAAAAAGCAGTGAGAATCCAAAATCCTAGGAATTTAATGGAGGCTATGAAGATTGCCTGTTTGCAGGAGAGTTTATTAGTAGACATTGCTGGAGCTACCTACTTAAACACCAAACCCAACATCCCTCCGAGCCACAAACATACCCCCAATTTCTCTTCCTATACCAGACCCAATACCNTAAAAGTCACATTTAACTGTGTTATATATAAAAACTTCTTAGAAAACCTAGGAATTTAATGGAGGCTATGAAGATTGCCTGTTTGCAGGAGAGTTTATTAGTAGACATTGCTGGAGCTACCTACTTAAACACCAAACCCAACATCCCTCCGAGCCACAAACATACCCCCAATTTCTCTTCCTATACCAGACCCAATACCTTTTTAACATTTCCTAAAAACACCACCACTTTCCATGCACCTAACTCCACCAACAAAAACTTCAACTCCAACAGAAACAATTTTCCAAACCAATTTAAATATAACTCAAGCACTTCAATGACCAATTCACAAACAACTGGTAGCAGCACAAAAAATACATATGTACCACCTCACAAATTTGGTGGTAAGGGAGGTAAAGGTGAGATGATGACTGAGGGAAAAGATGTGAAGAACTTGTGTTGGTTCTGTGGAGATCCATGGAGTATTAATCATAAGCAGGTATGTAGAAAAGATAAGTTATTTAGCTTATTGTTGGATGAAGAGGAAGAAGATTTGAACCATGAGAAGCCATCAGATGGTGGAGATGAAGTAGAGGAAGCTGTTACAAATGAAACTGAAAATGAAATGGTGGTATCTTTGAATGCTATCTTAGGGGGTGGAGGTCAAACCATGCGGATTTTGGGTCAAATAAAGAAATTAGAGGTGTTAATGCTGGTTGATACTGGCAGTACGCACAACTTCTTGGGACAGAAGCTTGTCAAGTCCTTGGGGCTGAAATCAATGTATGCTGGTCAATTTAAGGTAAAGGTAGCTAATGATCAAACCATAACAGTAATGGAAAAGTATGAAAGGGTTCTATGGAAGGCTCAAGGTGATGAATTTGTGACTGATTTTTTTGCGTTACCCTTGGTGGGACAAACCACAATTCTTGGCATGCAGTGGTTAAGAGAAATTGGGGCCATAGAGTTGGATTGTAGTAGTTTGACTATGAAATTCATCCATAATAACAGGCAGGTGATATTGAAGGGAGTGATGGCTGAATCGAAAATGTATGAAGACTCTAAAATTTTTTTCACAAGAAGTGGCAGCAAGGAGGTGTTTTTTAATCAAGGGAACTGCCAATGATAAGGAAGAGGGGACTGTTATTCAGAAAATTCAATCTTCAGTAAAGTTAGACGGGGCCCTAAATGACAAACAACAATATTTTCTCAGGAGTCTATTACAACAGTATGAGGATATATTTTCGGAGCCACGACACCTTCCTTCCCCAAGAGAATTCAATCATAAAATTCCCTTGAAGGAAGGTAGTCAGCCTATTGTTGTTAAGCCCTACCGTTTTGCCCATGCCCAAAAAGATGTGATTGAAAGGTTAGAAAAGGAACTATTAGATGCTGGATTCATTACACACAGTTGTAGTCCCTTTGCTTCTCCTATTGTCCTAGTCAAGAAAAAGGATAATACTTGGAGGTTTTGTGTGGACTACCGGAGATTAAATGATCTTACTATTAAAAGACAAGTTTCTCATTCCTATAGTGGAAGAGCTTCTTGATGAGCTAAATGGAGCCTTATTCTTTTCAAAACTAGACCTTAGGTCCAGTTATCATCAAGTAAGGATGAGTGAAGCTGATATTTACAAGACTGCTTTCAGAACCCATAATGGGCATTTTGAGTGGCTAGTCATGCCATTTGGCTTGACTAATGCCCCATCTACATTTCAGGCCCTAATGAATTCAGTGTTTCGGGGTTGTTTGAGGAAGTATATTCTGGTTTTCTTTGATGACATCCTCATCTACAGTAGAGGATGGGAGGAGCATATAGATCATCTTAAAAGCACTTTCAACTTACTAAGAAGCAATCAGCTATATGTGAAGATGTCTAAGTGTGCATTTGGGCAGTCAAAGGTGGAGTAATTGGGTCATGTGATATCTAGAGGTGGTGTTTCTATGGATCCCAACAAGGTGCAAGCAGTGCTGTCTTGGGAGACTCCTAAAACTCTAAAGCAATTAAGAGGATTTTTGGGTCTTTCGAGTTATAATAGGAGATTTATCAGGCAAGATGGCACAATTGCAAGACCTCTGACAGAATTATTAAAAAAAGATTATTTTGGTTGGAACACGGAAACACAAAGGGCTTTTGATACTCTAAAGCATAAAATGACTATTGCTCCCGTATTGGGGATGCCTGATTTCTCTAAACCTTTTGTGCTTGAGACTGATGCCTTTGGTGTGGGAATCGGTGCTGTGATTATGCATGATGGTCATCCTTTGGCCTATTTAAGTAAAGCTATGGGGCAGAGATATAAGGGCCTATCGACTTATGAAAAAGAGTTGTTCGCTTTACTGTATGCTGTCAAAAAATGGTTTTCCTATCTTTTAGGACACCATTTTATCATTAAGATGGATCAAGAAGCTTTGAAACATCTTTTGGAACAGCAACTCAATACACCCATGTAGCAGAAGTGGTTAGAAAGGATGCTTAGGTATGATTTTGTGATTCAATATAAGAAGGGTAAGGAAAATGTGGCTGCTGACTCTTTGTCTAGAAAATTGGAAGGTTCTCAACTAATGCCAATTATAACAGTTGAGAGTAGTTTGTTAGAAAAGGTGAAAACTAGCTGGGAATCTAACCAAAAGATACAAACAATAATATGAGAGCTACAACAGAATGATACTTCCCATTTGAAATTTAAGTGGGAACATGAGGTTTTAAAGAGAAAAGGAAAGGTAGTAATGGGAGATGACAAGAACTTGAAAGGGGAATTGTTGCAGGCATACCATAGTTCCCTATGTGGTGGACATTCTGGTGCTAACAGCACTTATCATAGAATTGCCTCCCTATTTTACTGGAATGGATTACAAAGGGATGTGAGGGAGTTTGTTAAGAGTTGTGCTACTTGTCAAAAGAATAAGCCTGAACTAGTTGCTACCCCAGGATTATTAAAACCTCTCCCAATTCCAAATGGAGCTTGGCAGTCCATAGCTATGGACTTTATCACGCACTTACCTAATTCACATGGTAAAACAATCATATTGGTGGTGGTGGACAGACTTACAAAGTAAGCACATTTTCTTTCTTTGAGACATCCTTATACGGCTATAGAAGTATCTAGAGTGTTTACAGATCAGGGGATAAAGTTACATGGATGGTCTGCTACTATAATTTCGTATCGTGATCCAATATTCCTCAGTAAATTTTAGACTGAGTTATTCAAGGTGCAAGGAGTACAGTTGTGTAAAACTATAGCTTATCACCCACAAGGAGATGGACAATCATAAGTTCTAAATAGGACCCTGGAATGTTATCTAAGATGTTTTATGGCTGAAATTCCTTCTAAATGGACAGAGTGGTTATCAATGGCTGAATTTTGGTACAACACCTCTCATCACTCAACAATTAAGATGAGTCCTTTTGATGCTCTCTATGGATATACGCCTAGACTATGTGATCCCTATGTCTTAGGTGATACTTTGTTAGCAGCAGTAGAGAATTCCATCAGATTAAGAGAGCAGATTATGGCACAATTAAAAGTCCCTCTCAACAAAGCACAACAAATGATGAAATCCATTGCAGACATACATAGAATAGAAAGACAATTTCAGGAAGAAGATATGGTTTACCTGAAGCTACAGCCATATCGTCAATCCTCAGTGGCTAACAGGGTTTTCCATAAATTGGTCTCTGTTATTACGGACCGTATAGGGTGGTGGAACGAATTGGGCCTGTTGCATACTGCCTAGATCTACCGCCGGAGTCCAAGATACATAATGTCTTTCATATTTCCCACTTGAAGAAGCATCATGGGACACACCCAAACCAAACCACTTTGCCTCCCATTGATGCTAATGGTGATATGCCATGGGTTCCTGAAGCAATTATAGATAGGAGAATCAAGCAAAAAGGTCATCATCCAATTACTGAATTACTTATCCACTGGAGTCACTCACCTACGAAAGAAGCAACCTAGATGGAGTTCGGTAAGTTTAGAAATCAATTTCCGGAATAGTATGCTCTCTGGTTTACTGAATTTTCTAGCTCAGTAACTCTCCTTAAGGGCAAGGAGAATGTTAAGAGGGAGGGAATTGATACACTTTAAAAGGAACGAAGCGGGAAGAAAGAAGAAACTGAGGAATTAAGTGAAACTGGTCGTTTTGGATGATTAAATGAAACGAATCATTTGGAGGTAACTGGTAGTCAGGTGCGGTGCATGTGAGTCAGTTACAATGGCTGAAGGAGTTATGTTATTATTTATGGAATATAAATTCTGCTATAAATTCTGTTATTGTTATTTTTTTGTTGCGTATTGTATGGATCGTAAGACACCTGGAGGTTAGCTTCGTGGTCTTTGAGGTATATTTAGGAGTGAGGAGTATTGTGGAGGTTATGGAGAATATTATTTTGTAATATCACCCTTCTGGGTTGTTTATGAATGAGATACCAGACATATCCACACTAAATTACTCTGTTTTATGTTCTTTGTGATTTTCTAGTATCAGGGGGTTTAGGCCTTCTGGGTTCTCTGCTGCTAGATTGTGAAGTATGAGGTTCAATCAATGGAGTGAGTAGAATTGAAGAAAGAAAAAGAGGAAAAGTGGGTATGAGAGGGATTTGGTGCTTTGTATCCGTGACAGAACTGAAAGAGAAGAGAAAGAAAGTGATGGGTGAGTCCGCGACGTCGAAGAAGAAAGCAGGAGCCACCGCTGAGATCGAGTCCGAGACCGAGAGTAAGAAAGAGAGGGAGAGCGATGGGAGAGGGAGAGGGAGAGCGATGGGAGAGTTACTGAGCTAGGATTTCAGATTTTCAAAGGAGAATGGGACATGGGAGAAAGAGACAGGGAGAATGGAGACTTCAGCCCTAAGGAGTTAGGATTTCACAAAACGACGTCGTTTTGGAGTTACTCAGTTCACTCCAGTTTATGGTCGATTTTCTTTCATTGAAACCGAGAACCGAATCGACCCCTCAGTTCAGTTCAGTTTTTTGTCTGTCTGATTCAGTTCGGTCAATTTAACTGGTTTGACCGATTTAGCTTACACCCTCAGCACTTTTTTTTTTAAAAAAAAAATTAATTAATTTTATTTGTAATAATATTAAAAATTAACAAAGATTTTAGTTTTTTTCTTTTGTTATTTGGGTTGTTTTAGGTTAATTTGTTAATGAATTTAATTGAACAAAATAAAATATGCATAAAGTAATAAATAAAATTAAAATAAAGAACCAAAGATATAAAAAAAATATTTAAGTGTAAATTTAAAATAAAGATGCATAAGTAATTAAACAAATTGTAGTAGTATAGATTTCTAAATAACACTTACTAATATGATTTGGTGGTGTAATAGAAAAAAATAAATTGGCTAGCCCAACCCAAACTCGAATGAGTTGCATGTCAAAACAGGTCAGGCCAAATTTACTCAGTTCTATTCGGGCTAGCAATTTTAGAGTCCAGCCCACTTTTTTAGCAGGGCAACCCATCTCTAAATGCAACCACTCGAATGCTCGATAAGAAATTTTTGGGGAACTCTAAAGCTAAACTATGTCGTTTTAGGTCATGCAGTGAGGGATCCATGTAGGCTTCTTATGTGACATTTAACACTATCATATCACTTTTTAATAGCCACATCATTCACTATATCAATCTACTTAGCGGCAGATAGATAAAAGGATTTAATTGAAGCAAAACTCTTAATTAGATGACTAAATTGATAAGACATTATACTGAATGACCATATTAATAGCACCCAAATAAGTGAGAGACCAAAATAGAATTTTTGTCTATGTCATTTTAACCAACAATGGGAACATCCAACGGGGATATTGTTTCATGATATAATTTGATTTTGGCATGATGCCGTNTTCATGTTATAATTTGATTTTGGCATGATGCCGTTTAAAATTTAAAGTGATTATTTCCACTTGGCCTTTTGTAAGTTATGACAGGGCATATGCACATTGTGCATGGTAAATGACCCCACTAAGTTAAAAAAAAAAAATCAAATAATTTATATGTCATTTATATTACATCTCCATTTTCTATAGATATTTTAAAAGAAAGAATGTAGGAAGTTTTAATAGCTCAATCCATATCTTTTATTTGGATCAATCTTGAGCGTTTATTATGAGGGAAATTAATTTACATAAGTAAAGCATCTTATATCACAAAACCAACTAAGAATCTAGTTTTATAAAGCATTTTTCGAATTAATAAAAGTTCTTGCTTCTCTTTGACACTAACATTCCTACTTTGTGAGTGAGGCTAACTTAGACTTCTCCTAAGAGAGTTAAGAAGTGTTAAGTGCCAATATGATTGCGTTGGGGTGTGTAGGTTTATAATATATCATTAGTTATTGATGTAATTTCATTTTATAGAATGGAGGAGATACTTATACCAAGTTTGCAATTGACTCAACATCCCAAAAGACATTGGAAATCACATATACGGACATTGTATTGCTCGCAAAGATAGTAGTGCTTTTTGAGCTTATAGCGGTGTTTCAGAGGCTTATAACTGCAAAGAAGCAAATGAAATAAAATACAATATTTAAGGGGATTCTATCATACTACATGAGTATGTCATATTATATTAACGTGACAAATATACATAATTTTTATATTTTATTATATATAAAATATAATTTATTTAATTTTTTAAACAAACTTAAAAACAGTTAACTTGTACACATATCATTCATTTATTGGTTATTTCTATGTAGTATGACATATTACATAAATACTAAAAATATCTAAAAAATTTATAATATTTAATAGGTGCGCGCTAAGAGGATGTGTAGCTCTACGTACCCCCTCTTTTAATCTTAGTCGTTCGATGATGGAGATGTCATCATCAGGTGAACTATTTATTGACTTTTAAATTGAAACCCCAAAGTTATTAAAAATTACGTTAGTGGGCCATTTTAAAATAAGATCGAAAATGAGATAGAAAGTAGTTTTTTATTAGGTTGGAAAGAATCTAGGGTAAAAATTGAACTTGTTAATTAAAATAAGAAATAAGAAATTAAAATTGAACTAAAATTATTTGTAGTGATATGTTTTGCAGTCGTCATTGTGAAGAGGTACTGTAGAGGATTGGTAATGAGAAATGATATAAATGCATATGCTATAGTTTGAATTCAAATTTTTTCTTTGCAAAGGTAAGATTTTGTGATTTTTAATTTAAAAGTCAGTAAGCGTAATTTTAACTTCATTTGGGGTAACAATGAAACACATGTTGCAACCAATTCAACCGGTTCGCCTCATCGAATGGTTGAGATTAAAAGAGGGGGGTATGTAGGGGTGTAGCTTAGCACTCGCCTATTTAATATTATGTCAAACTTGATGGAATTTATTCCAAGAATACACTGTTAACATTTTGAAGGAGATGTTCTATTTTACTTGGAAGGGAAAGACATATAACACAATGAATGTCTTTTAGTTGATGCAAGATTCAGATTGACAACTAAAGACAACAAATTAAGCCTTGGTTTCTTCTAAATTTTGAGGTATTATTGGTGTTTCAGACCCAAGTATCATAAACCAAAGGACAACAACAAATATCAAGTCATGAAGCCTCTTGTAGAATAAACAACAAGGGATAGAAGGGGGCACCAGACCCCAAGTTTAAATTATATTTTTAAGTTGTAAAATAGTTAACCTTGAATTCTTTCTGGATTCGTTACTGAGTGCAAAAGTACATAATTGATTTTTATTCTCTCATGACTATATAAGACATGCTTGTAGAGACGCAAAAATTGTGATTCCTTTTTCTCTCTTCTATTTTGTCTCCCTCAAGTCTCTCACTATACTAATTTTTAGCAAACTTTTCTTGTAGAGTTGCATGGAGTCTTTGGAGAAACATAATCTGGTGTCACAACTTTATAAGAAAAGCCTATAGAGGTGTAAAAATTGGAGTTTTTGCAGAGCTAAATTGTTGGTATCTATCTCTTTCTTTCACAAACATTATTTGAACACTAACATTATTGGTGCTTGTCTCTCATTCTTTCATAAACAGAGAGGTTATGTAGGTGTAGGAGCTGATCTCCAAGAAAAAAACAAGAGCCAACAGCTGTGGAAGTAGTTCGAGGAAAAGACAAAAGAGGAGGAAATTAAGGGGCTATTTGCTTTCGGAAATGTTTCCTTATTTTCATTTTCAGTTTTTATTTCTTGAAACACATTTTCATTTTCAGTTTCTAAATTTTAAAAAACATGTTTAGTTTGCAATGTTGAAAATTGATTTTAGAAAATGAAAACACGTTTGGTATAAAATTTTAAAAAAATGAAAATTATGAAAATATGTTTGGTTAATATATTTTCTATTCATTTCTTGTCTATGTTCAATAAAGTTTCAAATAATTTATCTCCATAGGCAATTGTGGGATAGAAATTAAGAATTCATTTATCAATAGAAAAACAATATTACAGAATATTCTCATAGTATTCACAAATATTTGGATAACAATAAATATGCCTTTTACAATTTTCTAGCCAAAAGGCAGTAAAACTCTCATGAATCATGTTTAAGTCTAAAAAGAACAAACTATTTAACTCGGATAATTAAAAATGAAAAGATAAAAAGAGATACAAGTTCCATTCCCTCAAAACTCAACCCTATGCATCTTGACCTAGTTGAGACTTTCACTTCTAGCATTGCCGGAGACACCTTTATGAGATTCACATTGTGAATGTATCACATTTTGCAGAACCAAGGAGAAGCAGTGAGACTTGACATCGATTGGCTCACTCTTGTAACAGTAATTGTCTCCTCCCTTTTACTTATTACATGCAAGAAAAAATCAATTGAATGTAAAATTTTACAAACTCCACAAGTATTTCATCATATTTCACGAAAAATCAATCGTATGGTTTGTCAAGCGAATGCAAGCTGCATGTATAGCATATCAGAAAATATTCAATATATCTACTGTGACTCAAGGACTTGAGAAGTTCATATGTTGCCTTTAAGGGTTAATTTTGATGAAAAAAGATTCAAAGAAGAGAGCGATTAGCAGGCACACTCACTGCATTTGCAGAGACACCAGCTATTAATTAGACTATTAGTACTTAGAGTAATTGGTAAAACCCATATCAGATAATGACATTCATAAAATATGCACAAAATTTTCTGCATAGAAGGTGAAGAATAAAATTAAAAATGATATTTGACTAGGAAAAGAAAAATAGGTGGTTCTGACATACAAATTAAGTAGTTAAGTATTTATCAGTTCCAGAATTGGCATTGGCTGCCTCAAGGGTGGAGATAATCATACAAGCAAAACTCTGCAAGTTAGAATATTTTACACACCTAAAATCCAACTGGTGGATTAGGCCTTGTCCAACTTTAATATCCTTGTATTGCAAACTTGACTTAGGAGTTACCATAGGCACCTTCATTGCATAATTCACATAGCATCAGTCAATAACCACAGAATTAAAATGTAAGTAAAGGAAAAGTCATTCTCTTACCACAGTTTCTGATAATCAAACTCAAAAGTTCTTAATGTTCAGCTTAGAAAATAAATGCCACAAGATTGACTAGTTTTTTTAATCCACAGATAACAGATTGTTAATTGAATGACACACATATATCACGTGCCACAACTTGAAACTGATTCAATCTCTCAAAGCATGAGATCTCTATAAGAATTCATTCAAAGTATGGTCAAAAGACATACCATGGAGCTGCTGTAAAATCTAACTATAAGGATTCCTTCTTATTCATGTTAGAGCAATATATTCTGTTTTCTAGGAAGATTATGGGTATAGGTTAGACAGTGTACCAGTACATTAATTCTTATAAAATTCAACAAGAGAGCAAAGCATTATAAGATTCAAAACTGTACCAGTAAGTCTATATCATTTTCATCGAATAACATGTAAAATTGTTAGGGAAATCTGGGGTCACAAAACTTTAAAATGAAGTGACAACATATGATGATTTGCACTAGAGAGGCAGCAATTTATAAAGAAACTTGCTACAAGAAAAGAACTAGGCAGAAGTTTCCAACATATATAATCTTGAATATCCATGCCAATGGTTCTATTTAAGGAACCCCTTTAGTCAAACCTTATTTTTCTTTTGTTGAGCGGGGGGTTGCCAATATCAAATTGAGAGTCAAGTAAATTTAATGTACTTAGAATATCTTCTGCAAGACAATGAGGTTTCAAGTATCCAAAACTCAATTGATAAAAATATTCTTCGCAAGTAACTGAGTTTTAAGAAACTAGCTACCTAACATTAGTTAATGAAGGCAATGCAACTACCTAGAATGTCAATGCATTCTTAACAACGTACAGTAATCAATCACCAGTAGCGTTTTAACTTAGAAAAAAAAAAAAAGAAACATCGCAGAGAAGGGTACTAAGAAATCTCACCATACATTTTTAAGCTCTTTCTCACAAGTGTCATCACATAGTCTTGGCTTTTGCTCTGGGGGCAGCTCAATTTGTTTTCCAGTGATGGCAAGAATCCAAGAAAGAGATCGGAAGTCAAAGAAGAATAGTAAGTAGAGTTGGGTGGGATTGAAGTGAAAACGAGAGATGTAACGAAGAGTGGAATTAGAGAGGAGAAGATTCACCTCCAATTACTCGGATGCCTTAACTTATTGATGAGCGTCAGGAGTTCAGTAGTTGCTAGCATGCTTAGGATTGAGTTACTGGAAGAGAAGAGGATCGATGCAATTACTGAGATTGGTTTATTACAAGATTGTCACCACATTTTCAATTGTTTTCATTATAATTTCAAAATTGTCACCGTGTTTTCACTTTTTTATTTCATGTTTTAAAAAATTTGAGAAGGAAACATTGAAAACAACATTTTTCTGTTTTCTGATTTGGGCCCAATTTAAGAAATGTTTTCAACAAAACATTTTCATTAAACTCAACTAAACGCATTTTCAAGCCAATTTTCTATTTTCATTGAAAATGAAAACAGGAAATGGCCAAAGCAAACAAGCTCTAATATAGTAAGTGTTCCACCTTTTTTTTTTTGTTCATAGCTAGGTAAAATAATGACTACAATTGCAATGAAAGGGATTCGGACTAGGAAAGGAGGTGAATAGACCAGCTTTATAACTGAGAGCATGCTTCACTGAGCTAGAGCTCTTCTTTAGTCCATGTTCCACTTAGAGGCAAAAGAGTTCAAAAGCCAAATCCAAAATATGTTTAATATATAGTTGGTTTACATGACTTGACTAGATTTCCTTCTAAACATATTTCTTGTGTGTTTGACTCTTATGTGGCAAATAACATTGTCATGTCACGCTTAACAGTGACATCTCATCATTTTCGTTAGTTCCTAATATTGTATGTCCATCAAACAATAATTACATCGAATAATATCACATAAATAAGTTATGTCAATTATTTATATGATCCAATCAAGATTCCAATCCATTTTGGTAAATCAAGAAAATAATTGAGTAAATGGTCCTTAAAAGATTTTTGGTATTGATTAAGTTATTTTTAGGTTTAATTATAATTTTGGTCTTCCTATTTTAACCACTTAAATTTTTTGGTCACTTTCCTTAAAAATAAACAATTTAGTCTATTTATATTCATAAAATGTATAATTTTAATCTTTTTATCTTTAAAGCAAATTTTCTTAAGTCTATTTAAGATGTAAAATTCTCCGATTCATAATCATACTATTCAAATTAAAGAGGTACGTCTTATGAACCTTATCACAAAAATTTAGCTCGATCTAACAGTGAGACTTAGCCCAAAATACCAAAACTAGAAGTTTTCATCTTACCAAATATCTAGACTTATTTACCATTAGATCGAGTTGAAATTTGGTGAGGAGGTTCAGAAGACATAGCTCTTCAATCTGAATGGATAATTATGAATCAGAGAATTTTATACCTTGAAATAAACTTAAGAAATTTTGGTAGGATTAAAATTGTACATTTTATGAATATAGATGGACTAAACTGTTCATTTTTAAAGTATGGAGACTAAACATTTCAAGTGGTTAAAATAAGATGATCAAAATTACAACTAAGCCTTAATTTTATTAATCAAAATAGTCATTTGCCCTGTTTATTAAACTTATTGGAAACTCACATGTGGCATGTTAAATAATAAGTTACCATTTGGTGATGTCCTTAACTATATTTGAGTTGTATGTGATTCGCTCATGGACCACAATGGTGCCATTTTAGACACAAATCACAACCATTTTCAAGCCAAATTACTAAAAATGCTTTTGTTTACGACCTAAAACCTCAACTCCTAATTCCTCCTCTCTTAGTCTCTCCCTTACATTCTTTTCCCTAGCTCTCCCACTAGACCAGCACTATTGCACTTCAACCTCTTCCATTCACCAGCACCCATACCACCACACTCAAGATCCACCAAATACAACACTGTGACCCCCACTATAGCCAAAACTCACCATCCGCAGCACCACAATACATTTAAAATACATTTAAAGTGGGCTTGAATACATTTTTGGTCTCTCTCGTTTACTAAAAGTTTCAATTTCAACAATTAAATCCGCGAAGTCCAATATATAACACCTTGTTACCTAGGTTAACAGAAACGATGACCTTGCAAGCAATTGTAAATAGGTTATAAATGATGTGACAAAGTCATCCTTTTTTATCTCTTCCCCTTCTCCCAAAAGATCAAAACTATCAGTATAGACATTGTATTTTGTCTGGAGGTGCTACACATTTTTCAAAAAAAAAAAAGTTAATCATTTTTATTTAAAATTCAAAATTTATGTTTTCAAATAAAAAAAAAAATCTGATTTTTTAGGTCTTCAAGGTCCCCTTTAGCTTTTGGGTTAAAGTTTTAATCTTCAAGTATTAGCCTATTTCATTTTAACATAAATTAGGAGGTCTTTTAGCCCGTTTTCTTTAAATTTAAGTTTAGGGCATATTAACCTATTTGATTTTCTTTAAATAATATGTTTAGACATAAAGATTATAATTTTTTAGACTTTTAATAATTTTGAGTCAAAACTCATGTTTTGGGTTTGGTCCGTTTTACTAAAACCTTAGTTTGGGAGCCTTTGGGCCTACTCAGCTTTTAATTTTTTTAAATTTTTTTGTTCAAATAAATAATATATGTTCATTGGACTATTTAATATGTTTGAGGTTTAAGTTGAGACTAACTGGACTAACTTAGTTATAAAGTTGAGCTCTTTTGTGATTTTTATTTTTAATTAAATAAATTTGTTAAAAATATAAAATAAGGTCAGCTAGGGTTTAAGGAATATTTTTAAGCATGATTAAAAATATTTAGCCTCAAGGAAGTTTTATGAAAGTTGCTTGTGCAAAGCAATTTTGAGAAAATTACTAATTGAGACTTCTTAACATTTTTTTTTGCATGAATAAAAATATAAATTAGAGGGACTGAAGTGTGTAATTTGACTATGACATTTTAGAAAAAAATTATTGAATTTTTACATAGCAAGGCAATAGGAAAGTGGGAGGAATATGCAAAAGAGGTAAAAAAAGACCAAACTACCCTTAACTTGCTCTTCAAGTTGAGAAGACTAATTACTTAAGAGAAAAAAAAGAAAAAAGAAAAAAGAAAAGAGAAAGCCTCACAATATGCTTCCAATGTGAAATACAAAGAAATAGAGAGATTAGAGAAAAAATAGATCAAAGAGAGGAAAATTGAGAGAAAAGTTGAGTGTTCTTAAAGTGTTTTTCATATTCTTGGAGAGAAAAAATAAGTAACCAAAAGTGATTTGAGCTTTTTAGAGTTGGGTTTTACATTTTGAGCAAGAAAAATGAGTTTTCTTGAAGAACACTAGGTAAATCACTTATTTTTTGATTTCTTGCCATTTTCTTGTTTGTCTTTGTTTGAATCTAGGTGGAGTGCATGTTTTTCTTAGTTTTCCTCTTAAATGTCTCCATTTCATTTTGATTCCATGAATCTCATTTCACTTAGATTTTATTTTTTTGTTTATTCAACTTGATTTACGAAAATTCTCCCTTGAACCCCTTCATTTTTTGTGTTTATTTTATTTGATTTATCATTTTATATATTATTTACCCTTTGTCCTCATTTTCAAATTTGGGTCTATTTTGATTTTGTTTGGTTCTTTTGGTAACATGTTTATTCTTTTGGTTCTTAAATGGTCATTCTCAGACCTGTCAATCTAGAATTAGTAGTGTTCGATCTTTTGACCATAACTTGAGTTTTACAACTCTAAATTACATGATGCTTACTTTGTTATAACTCTAAGATGCATATCTTGAAAGAGTATAAATTTTATATTTTTTGCATCTCACATTTGCTCATAGTTTTAATTTGAAAATGATTGTTTTCTCTGCACTATGAAATTGTTAGTTAATTCTAGCAGTGTTTGATTTTTGGACCATTACTTGAGTTAGGGAGCTCATTTTTGTATGATTTTTTATTCTTTAGAATCATAAGATGTATTTCTTTGTCATGTAAAATTTTGGGGTCAAATCTTATTGACATGCATTCCCAGTTGTCTTTACAATTTTTTTTTTCCTATTTTATGTTTTGTCTTTGGTTTGTGTTGTTCTATCTTTCTCTATTTTGCCTTATGTTTAGTTGTTGCCCTTAATTTTTTTTAGACTACTTGCATGCTATGATCTTCAATTTATTTTATTTTTGTTTTGGTTTTGATTTGTTTTATTCTTGAGCTCAATTCTTGATTTTTCCCTTGATATTTGGCTTAGAGATTGCATGCTAATTAGAAGTGTATGTTGATTGTCCTGTTTAACTAAATGTTGTTGCCTTAGTTTGCATGCTATTTTTATGATTTTATTGTGACCCTTAGGGTATGTTTGGGAGTTCTTTTGGAGGGGAAAGGAGAGGAGAGGAGAGGAATGAGAGAGTCCACTCCCTTGTTTGGGAGTTTTAAGTTTGAAAGGGGAAGGAGACTGAGGGTTAAACTTTGACCCTTGCACTCCTTTTTTCATTCACAAATTTCAACCCCCCAAATTGGGGGGTTTGGAGGGGTAAAGAATTAATTTACTAATTTACCCATACTGTCTACCACCATTGAATTGTTGGATAAGAAAAGAAATCAAAAAATTTGAAGTTTTATGTTTAAATTGTAATTCTTTTATATTTCTAATTAAAATTTTTAATTATATCCATCTAATGAAAAAAATTATAAATAATCCCTTTTATCATCACTCTAATTTAATTAATTGCAACCCATAAAGCAATAGAATTTGCATAATTTTTCAGATGCACAGTTTATTTTCTTTTTGAAAATATATAGTATATTAATTTTTTT
>QAOA01006962.1:354327-365745 GCA_003255065.1 Cercis canadensis
TATATATATATATATATATATATATATATATATATATATATATATGTCACGTAGTATCCACAAACCCTTTTACTTATCATAGGAGAATAGAGCTAGTTAGTCCTATATGAGATACATTTCTCTATCCGACCTAGGTGAAAGTAGCGCCACCTTAGACTATCGCTTTATGCGATGAAAATGTGAAAAGATTTAGGTCTCTGTAGAAAAATCATGCATTGCACGTTTAAATTTTCTGTTTTTATATTTGTTATATATTTTTATAATATATTTATTATTTTGGGATAAATAAAATATATTTTTGTCCATATTTATGTTCGCACAATAAATTTCGGATAATCGTCTTTCTATGGGTATTGTGGGGTGTTTAACACCTTTCTCACACACAATTTGACTTACAAACCCTATTTGGTTCGCATACTATTTATTTTTTAAATTAAAAAAGAATTTTCTAATTGTTCATCATTTTCTTAATACAATTGGTGGTAATTCTAAATTTTCTTTTAAAAACTAATATTTTTTCTAAGTCTGTCATTAACGTCGTAGCAATTTTCGAGTACATTATAATAATTAGTAACCCAATCAATGCCCCCGAGCTCTATCACGAAGGTTACAACCAATAACTTATCAACAATTATGGTGAAGAGCCTTAAAATGGGAAGAAAAAGCTTGAATGTGCAAAGCTCATGTCAAACTGAGGTGAAATTGTTATTGTGGTCCTCAAACTACAATGAATCACATCCAAAAAAAAACTACTACCATACTTGAATATGGAGAAATGGAGCAATAGATGGTGTCTAACTTTAACAAAGAACACACAATAGCAGACTCTCGAGTACTTGCAAATACAACAATCATTACGTTGTCAATTTTGAGAGCTTTACCTTTGGCCATGTCAATGCTGCCCATGAAATCCATCCACTAAATTCTAAAATACTTGCCCCCATGTCCCAATTTTCTTTTTTCAATTTTTTTTGTAAAATTTCTTAGAGAAATGTTTAACATTTTTATACTTTTGTAATTTAACCTCCACATTTATAATTTGACTCCCCTACTAAATTATTTCTAAAACTGTCACTGCTTGCTAAGAAGGAGATGGAAGGAGATTAATTAGAGGAATCATGGGTAGAATGGAGGTAGGAATTGAGTACAAGAATGCATGTGTCAATAAGGCTAGTTACTCTTTTACTTTTTGGTACATAGGCTAGTTACACTCTAAGTTTATGGATTTTGCACTTTTTCTTTTGATTTTCTCTTGTAGATTTTTTATTTATTTATTTAATTAGGTCTAATTTTGGAGGGAATCATTAAACTAATAAGTTGTGCTTGGTTTTATGTATTGAAGAATTATAATTTAATAAGAGAGGGATACAATGCTACCCTTATTATATGGGAGAGGTAAAAACAAAAAATACCTCCCATCGGATAGAATGAATTTTTAATTTTAAGATTTCAAAAAGATTGAATCATCCGATATAAGTCATATTTCTAAATTATTAACACAATCTGAGTGTAACATAGTCAAAGAAAATTACTAATATTCTAATTTGTTTTTCAGCATGTCTCCTGTATTGCAGTCTTTATATATTTTATAAGGAACTAACTATTATAACATATATTGAATGATTTAATTTTTTAAAATCTTCGTAATAATACCAGAATAAAAAATTCATTCCGTCCCAAACTTTCCCTTGAAGATGTTTTCCGTTCTTACCTATTTAAAATAACAAAGGTAGCCTAGTGAGATACTTAATAAGAAAGCAACAGAACCAAAAAATTCTATGGGGATAAAACTGGAAAAAAAATGCAAATTTTATGGACCCAAAATGTAATTCAACAAATATAAATAAATAAATTGGAGCTTTGGGCTCATTCGGCCTGGAATTAATCTTGGGCTCACTCGGGTCATGACTTTTGGTGTAACCTTGGGCTACAGTTTCTGTCCAATTCTCTGCAAAATCTGTTGGAGTCTCTCTCTCTCTCTCAGCTGCCAAAGCCACTCGCTTGCTCCCTCCTCCGGTCTAGGGTTTCTCTGCAAACGTACGGCAGATTCCTCCGCTGTTCGCTCATACCCTTCCTGGGACACTCCAAAAAATGGCTAACAGTTCGTATACAACAATCCCTCTTCTCTTCTCTATACACACGCACGCACTCAGATGCACCCTTCTCATCTCTTCTCTTCTCTTCTCATTGGTGCTTCGTGTTCTGCAGCTATGGCTAGGTCGTTCCTGCAAGTGGCGGCGACGGAGGAGACTGTAACTCCTCTCAGAGTGGTACAGATAGAGGGACTGGTAAGAATTTTTTTTTTTTGGCGTTTGATTGTTGAGGACGATGCAGAAGGCATAGTTTCTTCAGCAATATGATTGGGGAAGAGGAAACTATGTCAAAGAAAGAAACTTTCTAAGGTTTTGTAGGTTGCGCTAGTTGTAATTGTTATTGGGTATCTGAATTAGTGTAACCCAATTTGGTATAGTTACAAGATTAGCGTAGGAACTTTGGACACTGATAGGATTCTAGGTTTTACTAGGTTCTGAACTTTTGTGGATTTTACTGAGAGAGTGTTTATGGATGAATTTATCTGTTGTAAAGTTTTTGAGGCAGGTTCTCTAATTGTAAGATTATCTTCAATCAGTTTATACATGATGAAATTTCTGACGGCTTGCATTGTGGATGCTATGGGTTTTGGGAGTTAAATGTTTGTGATCCTCTGTTGAACAGGTCATCCTGAAGATAATCAAACACTGTAAGGACCACTCACCTGCTTTAGTCACTGGACAACTTCTTGGGCTAGATGTTGGCAGTGTTCTTGAAGTTACTAACTGTTTCCCCTTTCCGGTATGATAGACTTTTATTTCCCCTTTTCAAATGTCATTGTCCTGTCCACTGGCAGTTATAACAGTTTGTTACTAAAAAATTGCAGATTAGGGAGGAGGATGAGGAAATTGAAGCTGATGGTGCTAATTACCAGCTTGAAATGATGAGATGCTTGAGGGAGGTTAATGTTGACAATAATACCGTTGGATGGTATGTTTAATGTGAATATTAATTTATAATATATGACAAGGGAAGAAAAGGATGACTGATAAATTAAGCGACAGACATATTGTATCTCCCTTTCCAAGTCTGTTTGATTTATTTTAGATTGAGAATTTTAGGAAATTAAGGGATTCAGAAATTGACTGATGAAAATACGTGGGTGATGTCAATAAAATTGCAATTGGATCTGTAACTTCTTACAGTTCCACACTCGCCTAATGATCTGGATTGCTTATACAACTAGTCAGAAGAAACATATCAGCAAGACTATTATAGGATTGGTAGGATCGGCCTAGATTGTAAGATTAATGAGATCCTGCTGATGCTATCATTTGTACTGATAACCTGCTAAAATGGGTTAAAAATTGTTGTGGTTATTACCATAATACCTTAGATACATCAAAATAACACTTTTCCTTAAGTATTCTAACCAAACAGTCCCTTAAAATGCTTCTCCAACTGATTTTTGAACTCTTCATTAATTAGGGCACTAGCACATGACAAATTCTTCTTGGGCAATGGTTTCAAGTTAGGGTGGGGACTAGATACCTCTTCACCCTTGTTATTCTTTGAGATATAAATGATGATTATGTGAATAATGGGTTGGACAGATTTGCATGAAGGATCAAATAGAAGATTATTTCTTTGAAATGTTTTGGCTTATTGCTGTTATTTTCTTTGGTTCTAAGGCCATTAAGACTATTTTGGAGTGGACTGATTTGTTACATATTGATTTGCTAGAAGTTGTATACTGACTTTTGTGTTGAATATTAGGTTACAAATTATATTTGACGTTCTGGACTAGATTATTGATTTGTTAGAGGGTGATCACTTTTCTGTATATTAATCTTTTCTTTTATGAAAGAGAAAATAATTTATTAGTAGAAAAGTGCAGAAATGGAGGATAAGTTATCCTACTAGAGAAAGAAAACTAAAAGATGTATACAACATAGGAAAAACCATCAGCTCAAAAGTGCTTCCAGTCCCTCTACATAGCTTATCCACCCCGTCCCCTGGGGCCATGTAATGTAATCATTGGATGAAACTCACAGCGAAGCCTAGAAAGTGTTCCTGTCCATAACATCTGTGGGGATAAGAAACTTCAATTGCAGGCTCTAGCATGGTGTTCTAACTCCCTTATTATACAGAACTTACACATTAATATAAAATCCATGTTTATGTAAAAGGTGAAACATTTGTGAGTAGCAGTTAACTCCCTTATTATACAGCACTTCCACATTAATATTTCTTTTACCATCTTGCACATAATTACTTAGTCGTAATGTGTGAACACCTGCTGTTGAAGTGGGAGCAACTATTCAGCTCCCATGTATGCATGTTATTTGTGCATAAGACACCATCACTCAAGTTTCAACAAGTTGACAAATGTGATGGAAACTTGGAAATTGGTCCAATCTATGTTCTTTATAATATTTTCTCGTATGCATGGGATAACCCTCTAAAACTTTCTAGGTACCAGTCTACATTGCTAGGTTCCTTTCAGACTGTGGAGCTGATTGAAACCTTCATGAATTACCAGGTAATGGCTCACAACATTTTTCTGTGGAGACAGTTTTGCTTATGCTGGTGTTTCTTGGACTAACCTATACATTGTTGCAGAAACCAAATGCTATCATAGTATAACTATTTAATGTAAATGTTGTGAACAAATTCTTCTGGGTTGTGATTATGATAGTTATATAGGAACCTGAATAACTATTAATTTGGAAATAGCTACCACAGGATGAGTGTTCAGCACTATCAGGGATTGGAAACTTCAATGTGGGAAGTTTTAATATTATGTACTCTAGGTGTGCTATTCTTCATCTATGGTGTCAGAAAATGACATGGTTTATTAGAAGAAAGATTGCCTTTATGACAGCTGACTGAGAATTTTACATGTTCTAGATGCGTATTTGCTTGTATGGCTACTATGTTGTCTTAAAGTGGAATTAAGTTGATTTCGTAAAGCAAGGGAAACTTAAGAAGACTGGGTGTTATGGTGGAACAAACCCTAGTTTTTGGATGATCTCATGTTGCTGCAAGGATATAGGTTTTGGGTTATTTTAATGTTACGTTCTTGAACTGACAATGATTTCTCATTTTTGAACTTGGATTGTGTATTAGGCATAGACTTGCATGTCATGTTTCTTGAAGACAATTTTTAAATTGGGTTAAGTGTTTCAACAATCTCTTATCATTGCTTTGCAGGAGAACATTAGACGTTGTGTTTGCATAATATATGATCCGTCAAGGTCTGATCAAGGTGTCCTAGCTCTGAAGGCCTTGAAGCTTTCTGATTCATTTATGGAACTCTATAAAAGCAACAACTTTACAGGAGAGAAGTATGGATTTTCCTGTAGTTATCATTCTATCTTCAAATTGAACCTTTTGATTTCTCATTTTCTGTCTTTTTGTGAATAGATTGAGGGAGAAGAACTTATCATGGGTGGATATATTTGAGGAGATACCTGTAAGCTTTCCTTAACTTTGCTGTTTCTACTTTGGGTCAAATAATCCTTTGTTGTCCGCATTATGCTGTGCAAATTTGATTATTTTTGTATATGAAATATTTTATTTCTTGCAACGTTTTGGCTGCCTATTCCCCTTTCATTTGCATGTTGAACTTACAGGCAAAAGGTACCCTGAGGTGCAAGGTGCTAAAGGGCACTTGCCTAAGTAAAATGGTGCACTAAAATAGGGGAGTATATAAAAAGAATATATAGGTATAGAACAGTATCTCTTGAATACTACACTATAAAATTCAGATAAATAAAACAGTGAATGTTTGGATATATGAGTGTTAATGATGAAAAATATGCTTGTTCAACTATTAATGTGAAAGCTTTCACAGAACATGACCACATCATTTACCTCAAAAAACAGTGAGACAGCCCTAAAATTCATAGCGGAAACAGAAAGACAATATGCATTCTATGTGTAACATAATCAACAGAATAACTATAAAATTAAACCAGCACAGATCTCTCTATCACGTTCACGTTTATAATTAGCCGGGGCTTTTGTAGCATCTAGCATTTTTTATGTGCAATTATTTGAAGCTTCTAGTGTGGACTTACTCTGAAATTGAAAACCTTCATCTTCTACTTTTGAGTGCATTTGGATTCTTTTTTAAATTGATGTTATGCTGTCGTATGAGGGATTGGGGTCCAAATAATATTCTCTTCTAGGCGAAGGAAAAATAAACAAAATATGCTTAAAATGTGCTATTGTCATGAGTCACTCACCTCGGGCACTTTATTCCTCACGTAAGCAGCACAACTAAGGTGCTAGAGGCCTGTGTCTAACAAGTATATTAAAACATAAGGACATAAAAGACCATCAATGCAAGTAAAAATCTAGAGTGGGTGGTTAAGTAAAAATCTTTAATAGTTGATCAGTGTTAGAACATGATTCTCCCATGCTAACAAAAGCTGTGAAACAAAATGGAGGAATTGATTTTGAGCAATGTTGATACAACCTTATAATCAGGTGCAATATTTTAAAACACTATAGAGAATCTGAACTGGTTGATTAACTTTAGTGCTCAGAATGCCCATACCTTGGTTAACACATCTTAAATTTAAGGTGACTGTGAAATGAACCAGAAGGCACGTTTCTCTTTAGATTCAGATGTTAAATTTTCTAAGTTGTTATTGCAACAACTAAAGGATGACCTAGATATGTGAATGGTTTAGGGCTGGTTATTTCTTGTATATTTTTATGGGATGAAATGGTATGAATTTGTTTTGGGTTATTATTCTATGTTAGTAGGTTGCTATCTATGCTGATCATGTTTCTCATAAAAACTATCAGATCAAAGTTTCAAATTCTGCCCTTATCAGTGCGTTCATGACAGAGCTGGAACCAGATACACCAGTCAGCCAGGTGAAATATGATCTATGCCTGGGATTCTTCTGGTTCTTTGAAATTTAATTTATATTCTCATCTGCTGTTCTTTCATTGCAGTGTGATTATGATCGTCTGCAATTGTCAACCAGTCCATTAATGGAGAGGAATATGGAATTTTTGATTGAGTGTATGGATGATTTGTCAATAGAACAACAAAAGGTTTTTGACCTTGCATCCCCTTTAAGTTCTCATTTATTGATCAACTTTTGTCTCTTTTTAGAAATATATATTTGACAAAAGTTTCTTCTCTTCTAGTTCCAATACTACTACAGGAGCTTGTCCCGGCAGCAGGCTCAGCAACAAGCCTGGCTTCAGAAGAGAAGGTGTAATTTAGAATGTATTTGAATGGGTTCTTACGTGAACTGATTGATGAATTTTGGTTGAGATGTAGATTAGCAGACAATTTTCTGAGATTTACATATATGATTTTGCATTATTTTGAATGGGTGCCTGCAATTCACGTGTATGATTTTTAACATTATTTTATGAATGTGCTTCGGGATGTCACATGTAGGTATCCCAGTTGTTTCAGATTTTTTTTTTTTGTTAATTTTCTTATTTTAACTTGAGCATTTACTTTCATTACAATGTCCTTTTATTCTAGTGGATGGACAATTTTTTTAAACACATTTGTCTCAAGTTCATCTTTAGTCAGGAAAATATTTGTAGTATGCACTATTTTCATTCTTTCATGATGGGAGTTTGTACTTGGCTCTTTAATCATTAGTTTTATTTACATTACTTCTTTCTATTTATGACGATAGGGCGGAGAACATGGCACGTAAAGCTGCTGGAGAGGACCCTTTGCCCGATGAAGATCCTTCGAACCCCATTTTTAAGCCAATCCCTGAGCCCTCACGGTTGGATAGCTTCCTCATAACAAATCAAATTTCCAACTACTGTAACCAAATTAATGGGTATGTTACAAGATCTCTATCTGGTTAACCTAGTTTTTCTTCTTCTATCTGTGAGGAAGCTGGGATCTTTCTAATTATCTAAGCTCTGGTTTAGTTATACATGCTTTTGTACACGTTCTATTGTCTCTTTCTCATGGCGTCTGCATAATTGATTTGAAATTTCTGCTTTCTCTTTCCTCTATCTTGGGTGTGGAGTTCTGCATATCTTTTCTAGTCAATCAGACTTCATGATTACTGTTTGCGTTGCTTGTTTTGCAGGGTGTCAGGGCAGAGTTTTAACAGACTCTATTTGATGAAGGCACTGCATGAGGATTCATAAGCCAATTCTGATTCTGTCCTGTGGTAAGCTTTTGATTCAATTGTTTTGCTTATAGGATGGAAAATTTTATGGCTGAGGTTGATAGTATATGAGAGATGATGCTTTGCTTTAAGGCGATGTATTTTTGTTGTTTCTTTTCCATTTTCGAACCCAACAAATGTAAGCACTACCATACATCCGTTCCTTAGTGACATAAAATGTTAGGTGTTCATCAATTTTTGGGAATGTGGCATTTAGTTTTGTTCCATTACTAGATGCTACATTCATCTTCGGGAGTATCTAATCTTTGCTTCTGTTAATGTCTTTGAGATAAAAATGCGATGGTAAAAGAGGCTTATATGTAGGCATGGAAATAAGTTGATTGTATTTTGAATATTTATAATAAATTATATATGTATTTATATGTATAGATGCATGTGTGTGATATAATTTTTTTATCTATATTTGGAAAAAAAATGGTTCTATGACTGCATAAATACAAAATTTAATGAAATATATATAAATTTATTATCAGCTTGAATTTGATTAAATAAATTATTCTTTATAAAGCCTTTTCCATCAGCTTGCTTTTGATAATTGAGTTAAAATCCATTTTATTTAATAACTAGTTTATTTAGAACTTAATTGAATATATGAGGACGTTTATGCCCCATGTATACTTATGGGGTTACCTCATCCCATATTACCAATTGATGTCACTAAAACAGTGACTTGATTTTTTAATATTTTCGTAATAACACCTAAATCACAATGGGTCTCATTGAAAGCTACTATACCATTCCTAGAAAGGAGGGGATAATGCTACCCCTCTAATAGGGGTAGCTTAGAGCTCATTAAGAGATACGTAACTTATTGCTATTTGGTAATACTTGGCAAGTCTCTCACACTGTATTCTTGGATTTTTATAGCAGAAGAAAGGAGGAAGGGAGAAAAGAAAAGTAATAGTGTGTGACTTTAGAGATTTCTTGTGATCCTTGTCATTGGATTTTCAGGGATGAAATTATGATAATAAAAATTCAACTGTTTACCCAATTGAGTTCAGAAGTTACTTCCAGTTGCCAGGCTAGGTTCATATGTATATATATATATAATCTAGCAGCGAGTTTATGGTCGATTTGGCAGTTTAGAAGCAATGATATGAGAAACCTAACATAAAAAGAAGTCATCGTTAATAAATCTCAACATAATGAAGGGATCTTTCATGTCCAAATGTATCATGATGGATGCTTACAACAATTAGGGTTTATCTACGAATTGCGATAAGGTATTGAACCAATGAAACAAAGTAAATATTAGAATATAGAAGTTAAAGAATTACTAAAGTGTAATGAGGCCATCAAATGAAACCTTACTGAGTAACTGAATTATGAATTATATACATGGATGACTTAATAGAAGAAAAGCCATTTTCTATATTAAGTTATAATCATCATCATTTTAATGACACAATATTATAATTAAGTTAATGATATAAGTCCTGCCCTCTACACAGAGAAGCATTTTCTTAAAAGAAAAAAAATAACTTCTTTCAACAAAAGTGGAAGCTACAAAAGCTTCATCGTTGAGCTTCTCTAAAAGTTCTAAATTTGAGTTGATAAATTACTTTTAAGAGTTTTGAGAAAGTCATCCAAACATATAAAAAGGTTTTTTCTTCCCCCTTAAAGTGAAAGCACTTGTTTAAGAAAGTTTCTCTATTGAAAAAAACTCATACAATAAAAAAGAATATGGTGAATGCTGAGTTACCTCCAAATAGAGTCTAATGCTAAAATAGTACCCGTTGCAAGTAGATATGAAGTTGAAGTCGGCCTTAGCCAGAGACCACAACTTGCAACTTTTCTTTAGATTCATCAACTTACTCGAGGTCAGACCGAGCGAGGTCCGCCTTAGCCGAGGACTATACAACTTGCGAATTTTCTACAAATTCATCAAGTCACATGAGGTTGGACTGGGCATGGTCCGCCTTAGCTTGGGACCATCACTTGTGAATTTTCTTTAAATTTTTTAAGTCACTCGAGGTCGGCCTCGGCCCGGGACCACAACTTGTAAATTTTCTCACTTGTGGTCAACCTCAACCAGGGACCACAATTTGGGAATTTTCTACAAATTCATCAAGTCACATGAGGTCGGACTGAGTGCGGTCAGCCTCAGCTTGGGACCATAGCTTGTGAATTTTTTAGACTCGTCAAGACACTCGAGGTCAACCTCAGCCCAAGATCACAACTTGAGAATTTTCTTTAGATTCATCAAGTCACTCAACGTTGGATCGGGCAAGGTTGGCTTTAGCCAAAGACCACAACTAGCGAATTTTCTACAAATTCATCTAGTCACACGAGGTTGGACTGGGCATGGTTGGCCTCAACTTGGGACCATCACTTGTGAATTTTCTTTAGATTCGACAAGTCACTCGAGGTCGGCCTCAGCCCGGGATCACAACTTGAGAATTTTCTTCAGATTCATTAAGTCACTCAAGGTTGGATCGGGCAAGGTTGGCCTCAACTTGCAAACTTTCTTGGGATTCATCATGTCACTCGAAGTCAGCCTCAACCAAGGACCACAACTTGCGAATTTTCTACAAATTCATTGGGTCACACGAGGTTGGACTGGGCGTGGTCAGCCTAAGCTTGGGACCATAACTAGTGAATTTTTCTTTGGATTTGTCAAGTCACTTAAGGTCAGCCTCAGCCCACAACCACAATATTGTTAGACAACCCCATGGACATTATGACCTGTGCCTTTCCATTAGGGATGACTTGGAGGTCTTGTACAACAAATCATTATGCAAAAGTTATTTGCATAGCTATATGTATCACAGATAACAGCAACACATGTATGTATGTCTAGATAATGGTGATCCTACTTACTAGTTTCTATCACTATTTCATTATTATTCATCTTCCAATGTTTGACTTGTCTTCTCTTGAATTAAACACACCTTGTAGTAGGTACTATATAATTCATTACGGGTTGCTTGTGCAGTAATTTTTTGTTTTCTTAGTTTACTACACTCACAACATTGTTATTAATATCATCTTAAAATTTCATTGGATAAAGTTGCACAATGTTCTAATTGGATTAGTTGCATTTACTATACCCTGAACATTGAGTGCCATGTTTTCTTGAAATTTAAATTCAAGATTACTCAGGAATTGCTTTGGCTGGAATTGAAGTCCTCATAAACTTTTGTGTGCGTGGGGGATTTATCTATATCGATGACCTTTTTTTTTTTTTTTTTTTTTT
>QAOA01006962.1:365871-386969 GCA_003255065.1 Cercis canadensis
TATATATATATATAATCTAGCAGCGAGTTTATGGTCGATTTGGCAGTTTAGAAGCAATGATATGAGAAACCTAACATAAAAAGAAGTCATCGTTAATAAATCTCAACATAATGAAGGGATCTTTCATGTCCAAATGTATCATGATGGATGCTTACAACAATTAGGGTTTATCTACGAATTGCGATAAGGTATTGAACCAATGAAACAAAGTAAATATTAGAATATAGAAGTTAAAGAATTACTAAAGTGTAATGAGGCCATCAAATGAAACCTTACTGAGTAACTGAATTATGAATTATATACATGGATGACTTAATAGAAGAAAAGCCATTTTCTATATTAAGTTATAATCATCATCATTTTAATGACACAATATTATAATTAAGTTAATGATATAAGTCCTGCCCTCTACACAGAGAAGCATTTTCTTAAAAGAAAAAAAATAACTTCTTTCAACAAAAGTGGAAGCTACAAAAGCTTCATCGTTGAGCTTCTCTAAAAGTTCTAAATTTGAGTTGATAAATTACTTTTAAGAGTTTTGAGAAAGTCATCCAAACATATAAAAAGGTTTTTTCTTCCCCCTTAAAGTGAAAGCACTTGTTTAAGAAAGTTTCTCTATTGAAAAAAACTCATACAATAAAAAAGAATATGGTGAATGCTGAGTTACCTCCAAATAGAGTCTAATGCTAAAATAGTACCCGTTGCAAGTAGATATGAAGTCGAGGTCGGCCTTAGCCAGAGACCACAACTTGCAAATTTTCTTTAGATTCATCAACTTACTCGAGGTCAGACAGAGCGAGGTCCGCCTTAGCCGAGGACTATACAACTTGCGAATTTTCTACAAATTCATCAAGTCACATGAGGTTGGACTGGGCATGGTTCGTCTTAGCATGGGACCATCACTTGTGAATTTTCTTTAAATTTTTTAAGTCACTCGAGGTCGGCCTCGGCCCGGGATCACAACTTGTAAATTTTCTCACTTGTGGTCAACCTCAACCAGGGACCACAATTTGGGAATTTTCTACAAATTCATCAAGTCACACGAGGTCGGACTGAGTGCGGTTAGCCTCAGCTTGGGACCATAGCTTGTGAATTTGTTAGACTTGTCAAGACACTCGAGGTCAACCTCAGCCCAAGATCACAACTTGAGAATTTTCTTTAGATTCATCAAGTCACTCAAGGTTGGATCGGGCAAGGTTGGCCTTAGCCAAAGACCACAACTAGCGAATTTTCTACAAATTCATCTAGTCACACAAGGTTGGACTGGGCATGGTTGGCCTCAACTTGGGACCATCACTTGTGAATTTTCTTTAGATTCGACAAGTCACTCGAGGTTGGCCTCAGCCCGGGATCACAACTTGAGAATTTTCTTCAGATTCATTAAGTCACTCAAGGTTGGATCGGGCAAGGTTGGCCTCAACCTAGGACCCCAACTTGCAAACTTTCTTGGGATTCATCATGTCACTCGAAGTCGGCCTCAACCAAGGACCACAACTTGCGAATTTTCTACAAATTCATCGGGTCACACGAGGTTGGATTGGGCGTGGTCAGCCTAAGCTTGGGACCATAACTAGTGAATTTTTCTTTGGATTTGTCAAGTCACTTAAGGTCAGCCTCAGCCCACAACCACAATATTGTTAGACAACCCCATGGACATTATGACCTGTGCCTTTCCATTAGGGATGACTTGGAGGTCTTGTACAACAAATCATTATGCAAAAGTTATTTGCATAGCTATATGTATCACAGATAACAGCAACACATGTATGTATGTCTAGATAATGGTGATCCTACTTACTAGTTTCTATCACTATTTCATTATTATTCATCTTCCAATGTTTGACTTGTCTTCTCTTGAATTAAACACACCTTGTAGTAGGTACTATATAATTCATTACGGGTTGCTTGTGCAGTAATTTTTTGTTTTCTTAGTTTACTACACTCACAACATTGTTATTAATATCATCTTAAAATTTCATTGGATAAAGTTGCACAATGTTCTAATTGGATTAGTTGCATTTACTATACCCTGAACATTGAGTGCCATGTTTTCTTGAAATTTAAATTCAAGATTACTCAGGAATTGCTTTGGCTGGAATTGAAGTCCTCATAAACTTTTGTGTGCGTGGGGGATTTATCTATATCGATGACCTTTTTTTTTTTTTTTTTTTTTTTTGCTTGGGTGAAAGGAACATCTGGGTGAATAACAACTACTAATTTGCATACATTAGTTTGTTAGCATGAAATGTATTAAATGATAGTATGAAGCCATTTTAAAGGCTAACTACACTAGGTTTTATTTATTTTTTCATTTAAACTCATTATTATATAATGAGTAATACCATATACACGTAACACACCATTATGTGTCTCACTAAACTATATTATCGTATATGCAAAGTAAATCTGAACGTTGTTAAGGAAAACAACACAAACATGTAAATAAATTTTCCAAAAATTAAAAAAAAAAAAATAGAAGAAGCAAAAAAAAAAGTTCCAAATGATGCACCTATTAGTCTTAACTGATTAATTAGTTTTTAAAATAATTGTTTCATTCCCAAAAGAGTATATGAAGAGTTTGTTTGGACATGTTATCATAGAGATGAAATTATTTGAATGGAAATAACGGATGATTTACAAATGATCAAATAATACATGTAAAATGATTTTATAAATAAATTAAATTCTTAAGTTAATTTAATTCCAATCAAGGTTAATGAAATAAGTTCATTCTTAAGTTTATTTGCAAATTAATTCTATTCTAAAACTCTTAGATTGTAACAGGCTGAAGAAGAAAAAAAAAGACAAAATCTCAATTGGTGAAGTTTCTTGGACATTATGCAGAATTTCTTAGTGGCATATGGTTGACTTAGTAGTATACATTGACTGAGCTAAGCATATAAACTTTGATAATGCACCAACGGTGAGATTATAGTACTTTGTAACTTGTCTCATTAAACCCATTGGAGTCCTCTTACGCTCTAATGATGGTTAGGTTCAGTTCACAAATTGTATTGTTTCTGCTATGGTTTCTTTGTGGAGCCAAGTTCGGCTTAAGCCTAAGTAGAAGCAATTCCAAGATTTGTTGCAACAGAAGAGATCGAGAGGTCCTCTTACAATTTAAAAAAGGTGTGGTAGATCCTTCAAGGCTGCTTTCCTCTTGGTCTAATGAAGAAGATTGCTGTAAATGGATTGGAGTTCAATGCCACAACATAACAGGGAGAGTCACAGAACTCAATCTCAATCGTTTCTTCATCAGCCAGGATTATTCAAAGCAATTGACAGGTGAAATCAACCTGTGTGTGCTTCAACTCGAATTTCTGAATTACTTGGACTTGAGTGATAATAACTTTACAGCTATTCATGATTCAGCAGATGAGAGGCTGAGATATCACAATTTATCACAGCTTACCCCTCAACATCCGAATACAAATACCTCTTCCCAGCTCTTTTATCTTGATTTATCCAGTAACTATTTCCTTGAAATTGACAATGTTAGATGGCTTTCTCATATTCCTTCATTGAAATATCTCAACCTGAGTTCCATTGATCTCCATAGAGAAACTGATTGGCTTCACTCGATGACTACCATGCTTCCTTCACTTTTAGAGTTAAGATTGCGTGGATGTCAGCTTCATTCTGTAAGGCCATCTCTTACATATGTTAATTTCACTTCACTTACAGTGCTTGATCTTTCCTTCAATAATTTTCACTCTAAAGTACCTGAATTGGTGTTCAATATAAGTAATTGTCTTTCTTATCTTGACTTGAGTCGGAATTATTTTGATGGCATACTTGATACTCTCTCACATCTCCAAAACTTGAAATATTTGTTTTTGTTTGACAACAATCTGAATGGAACTATCCCTAAATGGTTAGCCCAAAACAAAAATCTCCAAGTACTTGATCTTTCGTACAACTCTCTCCACGGTTCCATTCCTCCAGTTTTGGGAAATTTATCATCCTTAACTTATCTGGATGTTAGCGACAACCACTTGAATGGTAATCTTCCAGAAAGTCTTCAAAAGCTCTCAAGCTTAGAGAGTTTAAAAATTGGAGGAAATTCCTTGGCAGGGGTACTCTCTGAATCAAATTTCACCAACTTCACAAATTTAAAGGTGTTGGACTTGAGCTCATCGGCTTTCCTGTTTAATTTCAGTTCTGACTGGATTCCTCCTTTTCAACTTGAGGAAATAGTTCTGAGATCTTCTATTTTGGGTCCGATATTTCCTGCATGGTTATATACACAGAGATTTCTCTATACTCTAGATATTTCCAGCTCAGGAATTTCATTTGTTAATCATGACAAGTTCTGGAACTTTGTATCAAATATCACTCATCGTCTGGATATATCTAACAACTCATTCAGTGGGGACATATCAAATCTGGTGCTAAACACATGGTTGGTAGATCTAACATCAAATAAATTCACTGGTGGGTTACCACGTATAACACCAAATGTCAGGGGTTTCTTTGCACGGAACAACTCCTTCTCAGGACCCATTTCTCCTTTGTTATGCGGTACTGGGAATGCAGAGCAGAATCACCTATTCTTTCTGGCTTTGTCAGATAATCTTTTATCTGGACAACTTCCTGATTGCTGGATGAATTGGAAATATCTAAAGAACATTAAATTGGGAAGTAATAATCTCACAGGTAGAATTCCTCAGTCAATGGGCTCATTATCTTCTCTTGAGGTATTGCTTTTGTATGACAATAACTTGTTCGGACATATACCTTTGTCATTACAACATTGCAATAAATTGGAAATCCTCGACCTAGGCGGAAATCAATTTTCAGGAAGTATACCAAGCTGGTTGACAGAGAGTATAATAGGTATCTTTTTGAGAGGCAATCAATTTACTGGAAGTATTCCACGACAGATATGTCAGCTTTCTTCTCTCATTTTATTAGATCTTGCTGATAATAGGCTATCAGGATCCATACCCCAATGCCTTTATAATTTGACTGCCATGAAAAATATAAGCACTCTCAGATATTCTTACAATTTTCTTCCATACACCCCAAATGAGCTTCCGCTACCTTTTAGGTTTCATACGAAAGGCCTAGAATTAGAATCCAATCTCTCTGGGTTGTATTCGTGGGTCCTTATTGACCTTTCGAAAAACAACCTAGTTGGATCAATTCCACCTGAATTATTTTATCTTGTTGGATTAAAATCTTTGAACTTGTCTCAAAATCATTTGACAGGAAAGATACCAGCAGAGATTGGTCAAATGAAAAATTTGGAATCCTTGGATTTCTCAATGAACAAACTTTTTGGTGAAATTCCTCAAGCCATCTCAAGTTTGTCTTTTCTCGGTTATTTGAACTTGTCGTTCAATAATTTAACTGGCAAAATCCCAATAGGGACCCAACTTCAAGGTTTTAATGCAAGTTGCTATATCGGAAATCTTGAACTCTGTGGAGCTCCCTTAAAGAACTGCACACAATGCAAAGAATCTGTTGACATAGTCATTGCAAAAGATGAAGATGAAGATGAATTTTTCTCATGGTTCTATCTTGGTATGGGAGTTGGATTTGCCACTAGCTTTTGGGGAGTTTGTGTTGCCCTTTTCTTCAATAGGGCATGGAGGCATGCTTATTTCAGGTTTTTGGCTGATATTAAAGACCGATTTTATCTCAAGGTGTTCCTAATAATGAACTCTATCCGTTGAAAGCCACATTACTCTACTGGTAAGCAATATGAAAACTCTTTTTTAAGCATATAATTTAACATTTTCTGTTACACTCCAATATTTTTGTTCCCTTTCAAATGACTGATATAAAGGATGAAAATGTAAAAGGTTTTTTTTTTTATTATTTTTTATTTTTTTTGCACCAATGGAGGCTATATAATAAGAGATAATATATCTCCTCTCAAAATTTCACCCCACTTACTCCTAATGAAATTTAAACCCGGTACCTCTATAATAAAGTACTAAATTTTTGTGAAGAACCCAAGCTTTTTAAACGTTTTGTTAATTTGTATATTTTANATATAAATAGTAAAATAAAACAGATATAATTCAGTAGTTTTATTTTGGACCAACTCATGAGAAGAATGAGTCCCAAAAATACTGATCAAAGAGGTATAAGAAGAAACAGAGGATGCACTTGGGATATCAAGCAAAAGTTGTTTCTCATGTAACAATTGCTGAACATGTATCAACTACGGAGGAAGCTTAGTAATGCACTTGGGATACCTTAGTAATGCTGCTTGTTTAAACTTTAAATCTTTAGTTAACTAATATGCACTCTATACTTAATCAGGTCCTTGTGGAGCTGGAGCATTCTTCCAAAGGTGATTTTCGATCAGCATTGCAAGAGGCCACAAGTTGGTGTTATGAAAGATAGTGGAGTGAAGCTTGCTTTCTTTATCTTTTTCCCTTTCCATGATATGTAGTGAAGATTGCTTTTAAGTCCAGCCTTTGGTTTGAATAAGTTACTTTTTTTTTTTTTTTTTAATGTGTGATTAAGTTACATATAAGCTAATAATTATGATTTAGTGGTGAGGGATTTAGACAATTTATAAAACGTCTTATGTCCAAATAAATCTTAACCATATGCATTTTCATGTTTATGTTCTGTATATAACTTGAAGGTGTAGGACATGTATTTGTTTGAGGAAGCTCTTGAGGGTAATGAGCTATGAACACCTGAGAAGGCAAGTGGCCACTTAAAAAAGGTGATGTCATTCTCTATTGCCTGCCCATATAGAGGTCACCTTGATATATTCATGGCTCTGTTTGTTTTTACGAAAAATAAAAATTTAATAAAAACAATTCTCAAAGAAAATATTTTCTAAAAAAAAAAAATTCTATTTCAAAATTTTATACAGTTTGTTTTGTCAAAAATATTTTCCATGAAAAATTTTCTTTTGTTTAGTCTACAAGAATTTATTTTTTTGACATTTCCGATATTGGGCCTGCATTAATGAACTTTGGCCCAATAAAACTACTCCTCAACGTTTATGAAGACAAAAAAAAAAAAACAATTCTCTCTGCATTTCATTAACAGTCCAACTAGCTCCATATGTCAAAGAATTTTTTGAGTTCTAAGATGCATGGACCTAAAAAGAATAAAATTGCGTTTATTAAGGTAAACAACACAAACATGTAAATAAATTTTCCAAAAAGTAAAAAAAAAAAAAAAAAAAAAAATAGAAGAAGCATAAAAAAAAATTCCAAATGATGCACCTATTAGTCTTAATTGATTTAGTTTTTAAAATAATTGTTTCATTCCCAAAAGAGTATATGAAGAGTTTGTTTGGACATGTTATAAATAGAGATGAAATTATTTGAATTGAAATAACGGATGATTTACAAATGATCAAATAATACATGTAAAATGATTTTATAAATAAATTAAATTCTTAAGTTAATATAATTCCAAGCAAGGTTAATGAAATAAGTTCATTCTTAAGTTTATTTGCAAATTAATTCTATTCTAAAACTCTTAGATTAATTGCAACAGGCTGAAGATATTTTAAGTAGTAGGATGCATTGGGTTGGTGGAAACCAATTGGAACAAGGATTATATCATTAACCCAAATCAGCTGCTATATGCACAGCTGGTCACCTCATCTGGACCACAAAGGATTTTCCTTGGAGATGTTTAATATGCATAAACTTCTTTTCTTTTTTTCTCTTTTTTAATTCAAATTTCTCATAATATTCAATACCAAATTAATGCAGTGAACTTTGAATGAAAAAAATTAATATTTCCATAATTTGACTACTAGCATGATCTATATATTAACATCTTTTAAATAATGGTTAAAAACAGTGAATTTATCATAATTCACACTGAATGCACTAAGAGTGGATTCGATCAGATGAAGTATTTGACAAATTCAAGGGATTTTGAAATATATGACATTAAAATGCAGCAATTTAAATTCCTGAATTTATGAAATGTTGTGTTTGTGTATATATTTTATAAAATCATATATTTTTAAGTGTATGCATTGCTATGTCTTTTTTTCCATGCTGCCCCAATCTCTATTCTTGAACGTTCACCAAACGAGCCGTTTCCAGTCGGTTGACTGGTTTAGAATAGGATATCGAGAATTGAACCCCATCTTCTTGAAACCACACTGAAGCTGTATCGTTAATGGCAGCTCTTAGTCTTTGATTTCCCACACTTTTCCAGTCAACGGTCAACCCTTTTCTCCACCGAGTTTCCAGTCCGTTGACTGGTTTAGAATAGGACATCTAGAATTGAACCCCATCTTCTTGAAACCACATTGAAGCCGTATCGTTAATGGAAGCTCTTAGTCTTTGATTTCCCACACTTTTCCAGTAAATGGTCAACCCTTTTCTCCACCGTAAATGGCGGCCCTCACACCTTCATTTCCCACACTCTTCCAATCAACGGTAAACCCCTCTCTCTGCCTCTCTTCCCTCCTTCTTCAAGATTCAGCATTCAACAAATGCACCTATCCCTGATTAATGGTAAATTTCTTCCATCATTTCACTTTCTCTCTCTAGAGTTGAACCCCACCATTAATGGCGGCTCTCACTCTTTGATTTCCTACCCTCCCAGTCAACGGTAACCCCTCTCTCTTCCCCTCTTCCCGCCTCCATCTTTGATTTCCCACACTTTTCCAGTAAATGGTCAACCCTTTTCTCCACCGTAAATGGCAGCCCTCACACCTTCATTTCCCACACTCTTCCAGTCAACGGTAAACCCCTCTCTCTGCCTCTCTTCCCTCCTTCTTCAAGATTCAGCATTCAACAAATGCACCTATCCCTGATTAATGGTAAATTTCTTCCATCATTTCACTTTCTCTCTCTAGAGTTGAACCCCACCGTTAATGGCGGCTCTCACTCTTTGATTTCCTACTCTCCCAGTCAACGGTAACCCCTCTCTCTTCCCCTCTTCCCTCCTCCTTCAAGATTCAACATTCAATAAATGCAGCTATCCCTGGTTAATGGTTAATTTCTTCCATCATTTCACTTTCTCTCTCTAGAGTTGAACCCCACCTTCCTTGAAACCACACTGAAGCTCCACCATTAATGGCGGCTCTCACTCTTTGATTTCCCACTCTCCCAGTCAACGGTCAACCCCTCTCTCTCCCCCTCATCCCTCCTCCTTCAAGATTCAGCATTCAACAAATGCAGCTATCCCTGGTTAATGCTTATATGTAGGCATGGAAAAATAACTTCTTTCAACAAAAGTGAAGCTACAAAAGCTTCGTTGAGCTTCTCCAAAAACTCCAATCTTAACTTAATAAATTACTTTTAAAAGTTTAAAGAATATCATCCAAACAAAAAAAAAAAAAATACTTTTTGGAAGACTCACCACAAGTCAATGTATACACAGTTTTTTGCCATTTTTTTCTTTTTCCTTTTCCTTTCTTAAAATCGTAAGATGTATGCCAAATTGCTAATTATGTAAAATTGATGTATATCAATTTTCTCTATCTAATATATACTAGGAAACAAAAGAGTCCTACAAATGAAAATTCTTATGTACTCTCCAAGTATGTATTTTAGAGAGACACAAAAACTGAACCCAAGTGTTTATAGGTGTCTCATACGCTTTATCATTTATCATTTTATTGTAAACCCAAAATTGCAATCAGGTTTTTTTTTTTTTTTTTTCGTTTAAAGGAAATTCATTAAACTCAAAGATGGCCAAGTACATATGCAGTCAAAGAGTCATTCTTCTCAATATTGTACATTTGCATCTTATTTACACATCTACGACACTTTTAAAAAAATTTCCTTCACTACGACAGTTTTTTTTTTTTACTTTTCATGTTAAGTGTCGAATTATGAGATGTATTGGGGTGACGAATTTTCACTGGATCATATGTGGAGTGTCGCATGTTGGGGTTTTTTTTTTCCTTCATGGCTTCAAAGTGTCGAATTTTGCTTCTTTGGGTGTCGAATTTTTACCTTCATCTCCTTTTAAGTGCCGCATTTTGGCCCTTTTTTTGTTTTTTTCATGCTTCAAAGTGTCAAATTTTGGAGTTCTTTTGAGTGCCGAATTTTTAACTCCACCATCTCTGCTAAAATCTGATTTTCGTAGAACCAAGCCACTCAAAATTCATGCAAAGCCTGCCATTGAAGTTTGACCGTGGGCCATCTATACTTGCAGTCAAATGGAGTTCAATTTGTAGAACGAAGCCACTAAAAATTCATGCAAAGCTGCCATTTTGAAGTTTGACCATGGGCCATCTATACTTGAAGCCAAATGGAGTTCACGTGGACTCCCCCAATGCCACACCCTTCATACTTTTTTTTTTTTTTTTAAAAAAAAAGGGCCAAAATGCGCACTCTAAAGATGGTGGAGTTCAAAATTCGACACTCAAAAGAACTCCAAAATTCGACACTTTGAAGGATTAAAAAAAAAAAAAGGCCAAATTACGGCACTTAAAAGGAGATGAAGGTGAAAATTCGACACCCAAAGAAGCAAAATTCGACACTTTGAAGCCATGAAGGAAAAAAAAAAAACCCCCAAAATGCGACACTCCACAGATGCTCTAGTGAAAATTCGTCACCCCAATACATCCCATAATTCGACACTTAACATGAAAAGTAAAAAAAAAAAAATGCTGTAATAAAGGAATTTTTTTCAAAAGTGCCGTAGATGTGTAAATAAGATAAAAATGTACAATATTGAAAAGAATGACTCATCAGTGTATAGCTCACTAATAAAATAAAGCATAAAACAGAAGCATAATTAATGTACGCTCAACCATCATAAGGGACCCAAACTCCACTAACAAGGCATCATTGATTAAGATTAGGCTTAATTACAATTTTGGTCTTTCTATTTTAATCACTTGAACTTTTTGGTCCTCCTTCTTTAAAAATGAACAATTTAGTTTCTTTATATTTATAAAATCTGCAATTTTGGTCTTGCCAAGCTACGTCTTGTGAACATTTTTACCAAATTTCACCTTGATCTAATGGTGAATGTGTCTAGATCTTCGATAAGATGAAAACTTATAGTTTTAGTATTTTGGGCTGAGTTCTACTGTTAGATCGAACTGAAATTTTGTGGGGAGATTCATAAGACATATAGCTCTTCAATCTAAACAGCGAGATTATGAATTAGAGAATTTTACACTTTAAAATAAACCTAAGAAATTTTGGCTTAAAGATAAAATGTCTAAAATTGCACATTTTATTAATATAGAGTGATTAAATTGTTCATTTTTAAAGAAAAGAAACCAAAAAGTTCAAGTGATTAAAATAAGATGACCAAAATTGTAATTAAGCCTTAAAATTATTAAAGAACCACAACATAATGTTTGTTCACTTTTGTACACTTTCACCAGCAAAGCCCATGTTTCGTTATCTTTGAGTTTGCCTTTTCCATTGACCAGCTATGGCAATTATACTCTTTCTTTTTGAAGTATCAAAAATTTAGAAGTTAAATATGTTGTTCCAGTTCAAAAGGGCATTGAAATTAGTGGATGCAATTTCTTGGAAGAATTGAAGAAAGAGACAAAGTCTCTATCGGTGAAGTTTCTTGGACATCATGCAGAATTTCTGAGTAGCATATGGTTGACTTAGTAGTATACATTGACTGAGCTAAGCATATAAACTTTGATAATGCACCAACGGTGAGATTATAGTACTTTGTAACTTGTCTCATTAAGCCCATTCGAGTCCTATTACGCTCTAATGATGGTTAGGTTCAGTTCACAAATTGTATTGTTTCTGCTATGGTTTCTTTGCGGAGCCAAGTTCGGCTTAAGCCTAAGTAGAATCAATTCCAAAATTCGTTGCAACGGAAGAGATCGAGAGGTCTTCTTACAATTTAAAAAAGGTGTGGTAGATCCTTCAAGGCTGCTTTCCTCTTGGTCTAACGAAGAAGATTGCTGTAAATGGCGTGGAGTTCAATGCCACAACATAACAGGGAGAGTCACAGAGCTCAATCTCAATTTTAACTTCATCAGCCAGAATTATGTTGTAGAGCCATTGACAGGTGAAATCAACCTGTGTGTGCTTCAACTCGAATTTTTGAATTACTTGGACTTGGGTGATAATAACTTTATAGCTATTCATGATTCAGCAGATGAGAGGCTAAGATATCACAATTTATCACAGCTTACCCCTGAACATCCGAATACAAATACTTCTACCCAGCTCTTTTATCTTGATTTATCCTATAATAACCTTGAAATTGACAATGTTAGATGGCTTTCTCATATTCCTTCATTGAAATATCTCAAACTGAGTGGCATTGATCTCCATAGAGAAACTGATTGGCTTCACTCAATGACTACCATGCTTCCTTCACTTTTAGAGTTAAGATTGAGAGCATGCCATCTTGATTCTGTAAGTCCATCTCTTGCATATGTCAATTTCACTTCACTTACAGTGCTTGATCTTTCCTCTNGCCACAACATAACAGGGAGAGTCACATGCAGAGCTCAATCTCAATTTTAACTTCATCAGCCAGAATTATGTTGTAGAGCCATTGACAGGTGAAATCAACCTGTGTGTGCTTCAACTCGAATTGAATTACTTGGACTTGGGTGATAATAACTTTATAGCTATTCATAATCCAGCAGATGAGAGGCTAAGATATCACAATTTATCACAGCTTACCCGTGAACATCCGAATACAAATACTTCTACCCAGCTCTTTTATCTTGATTTATCCTATAATAACCTTGAAATTGACAATGTTAGATGGCTTTCTCATATTCCTTCATTGAAATATCTCAAACTGAGTGGCATTGATCTCCATAGAGAAACTGATTGGCTTCACTCAATGACTACCATGCTTCCTTCACTTTTAGAGTTAAGATTGAGAGCATGCCATCTTGATTCTGTAAGTCCATCTCTTGCATATGTCAATTTCACTTCACTTACAGTGCTTGATCTTTCCTCTAATAATTTTCACTCCAAAGTACTTGAATGGGTGTTCAATATAAGTAATTTCCTTTCTTATCTTGACTTGAGTTGGAATTATTTTGATGGCATACCAGATACCCTCTCACATCTCCAAAACTTGAAATATTTGCTTTTGTCTAATAACAATCTGAATGGAACTATTCCTATATGGTTAGCCCAATACAAAAATCTTCAAGTACTTGATCTCTCGTACAACTCTCTCCACGGTTCAATTCCTCCAATTTTGGGAAATTTATCATCCTTAACTCATCTGGATGTTACGAACAACTACTTGAATGGCAGTCTTTCAGAAAGTCTTCAGAAGCTCTCAAGCTTAGAGAGTTTAAAAGTTGGAGGAAATTCCTTGGCAGGGGTATTCTCTGAATCAAATTTCGCCAACCTCACAAATTTAAAGGTGTTGGACTTGAGCTCATCGGCTTTCCTGTTTAATTGTAGTTCTAACTGGATTCCTCCTTTTCAACTTGAGGAAATAGTTCTGAGATCTTCTATTTTGGGTCCGATATTTCCTACATGGTTATATACACAGAGATTTCTCAATACTCTAGATATTTCCAGCTCAGGAATTTCATTTGTTAATCATGACAAGTTTTGGAACTTTGTATCAAATATCACTGGGGACATATCAAATCTGGTGCTAAACACATGGTCGGTAGATCTAACATCAAATAAATTCACTGGTGGGTTACCACGTATAACACCAAATGTCAGTGAATTCTTTGCATGGAACAACTCCTTCTCAGGACCCATTTCTCCTTTGTTATGTGGTACTGGGAATGCAGAGCAGAGTTATCTATCCTTTTTGGATTTGTCAGATAATCTTTTATCTGGAGAACTTCCTGATTGCTGGATGAATAGGAAATATCTACATACTGTTAACTTGGGAAGTAATAATCTCACAGGTAGAATTCCTCAGTCAATGGGCTCATTATCTTTGCTTAAGGCATTGTATTTGTATGACAATAACTTGTTCGGAGATATACCTTTGTCATTGCAACATTGCAATGAATTGCAATTCCTCAATCTAGGAGGAAATCAATTTTCAGGAAGTATACCAAGCTGGTTGACACAGAGTATAATAGCTATCTTTTTGAGAGGCAATCAATTTACTGGAAGTATTCCACCACAGATATGTCAGCTTTCTTCTATTATTATATTAGATCTTGCTGATAATAGGCTATCAGGATCCATACCTGAATGCCTTTATGATTTGACTGCCATGAAAAATGTAAGCACTCTCCAAACTTCCATTGCAATTCCAAACACCCCACATGATTTTCCATATCGTTTTAAGTTTCATACGAAAGGCCTAGAATTAGAATCCCAGTTCAGCTTGTTGAATTGGTGGACACTTATTGACCTTTCCAAAAATAACCTAGTTGGATCAATTCCACTTGAATTATTTCATCTTGTTGGATTAAAATCCTTGAATTTGTCTCAAAATCATTTGACAGGAAAGATACCACTAGAGATTGGTCAAATGAAAAATTTAGAATCCTTGGATGTCTCAATGAACCAACTTTTGGGCGAACTTCCTCAAGCCATCTCAGGTTTGTCTTTTCTCGAATATTTGAACTTGTCATTCAACCATTTCACAGGAAAAATTCCAATAGGGATCCAACTTCAAAGTTTTGACGCAAGTTGCTATATCGGAAACCTTGAACTTTGTGGAGCTCCCTTAAAGAACTGCACACAAGGGAAACATTCCGTTGAAATAGTCAATGCAAAAGATGAAGATGAATTTTTGTCAAGGTTCTATCTTGGCATGGGAGCTGGATTTGCCATTGGCTTTTGGGGAATTTGCGGTGACCTTTTCTTAAAAAGGGCATGGAGGCATGCCTATTTCAAGCTTCTTGATGATATTAAAGATTGGTTTTATCTCAAAGTGCTCCTAACAATGAACTCCTTCAGTTGAAAGCCGCTAGTGCACTGGTAAGCAATATGAAAACCCTTTTTTTTAAGGATATAATTAACATTTTTGTTAAAGTTTATTATTTTTTTTCTTTAATGACTGATTTAAAGGATGAAAATATGAAATCTTTTTTTTTTTTTGTCTAATGGAGGTTACACAACAGGATGTAGCTTATTCCATTGAAAAATTTCACCCCACCTGCTCCTAGTAATGGGATTTAAACTCATTACATCTATAATCAAGTACCAAGTACTCAACTACTAAAATATCCCCTTAAGAACATAAAAGTCTTTTATTCAATGGAACCTAACTTAAATTTTCCAATTCTAATCCTTTGTTGATACATAGATAATTTACACAACTATAAGATGTATTTTATGCTTATGCATTTGTTTTGTGCATATACTAACATTGTATTCTAGCAAACTTGTATGCAAATTTAACAACCCGTTTTGTCCAATATACGAGCCAATCCTACTGTGTAAACTTCTTCAAAGGATTAAGAAGAGAATACTTGAAAAGGAAGAAAACAGAGGATAGGAAAGAAAATTATTTTATTTCCACTTATTTAGATATTTTAGTAAAAGTAAACTACAAGGGGAATACCCCTTACTTCATTAAAATAAACTACAAGGAGATATATAAATAAAGAAACTTTTGTTAAATAGCTTCTATTATAAAACTAATGCTGCTTGTTTAAACTTAAAACTTTACTTATCTAATATGCACCATTTCTTAATCAGGTCCTTGTGGAGCATTCTTCAAAAGGTGACTTTTGTTCAGCATTACCAGAGGCCACATGTCATGTTATGAAAGATAGTAGAGTGAAGCTTGCTTTCTTTATCGTTTTTCTTTCCCACTTATATGTAGTGAAGATTGCTCTTAAGTTCAACCCTCTGAGTTATTATTTTTATGTGTGAATAAGTTGTGTTAGTCTTTCAGAAAAGTGAGCGTGTTAGTGTGTGCGCTATACTCCAAAATAAAGCTTGTGACCAAGTGAGAGTCTTCAAGAGTGTATGTGCTTAATTATACCATAGTAATGTATAAGTGTTTCTCTCAATACTAATTTTCTTCCATTACTTATCATGTGTTTCCACTTTCAACTCTACATCTATGACAAAGAAAAAAGACTGTTAAAAGTAAAGAAAATTATTAAAACAGAAAACAAAAGAATTGGCTGGAGGGTAATTATAGCCCCTGCATATTTACAGGGGTGGCCTTATGAGTATTAATAGTGCAGTCATCAAGATTGAAAGGGCTATATGTCCCAAAAAAATTAATCTGTTTTGGGTGCCTATGATTTTGCATACTTCCACCAGTGCTGCTACCATTCTTTTCCACTAGAAGGAACTTCTTAAGTACGTACTGGTCGTTATGTGTCCTCACATCAATAGTTCTCTACATTGCAATATAACAGGCATTAGAACTAGTAGAATCAAACTAAATCTTCAATTTTTCATTTATTAATGTTGCTAGATTGTAATATTTACTCGTATATATAAACTGTCCCTTTCAAGCTACAAATCTAATTTCCTTTACTTTGGCCAAGTTCTAATACGAAACTTGCAAACCCTTAGGACAACCTTAATATTACTCGGCCATGGGCCATTGAATAAAATCTAATGGTAATGTTTGTTTGAGAAAGCTCTTGACGGCATAGGCCATGAACACCTGAGCATAGTGAAAATCACTTGTAGAAATCAGTAGAGAAGGCAAGTGGCCACCTAAAAAAGGTGATGCCATTCTCTATTGCCTGCCCATCAAGATGTGGCTCTGTTTGTTTTGACGAAAAATAAAAATTTTATAAAAACTTTTTCAAAGAAAATATTTTCCCAAAACAATTTCTATTTCAAATTTTAAAAAAAAAAAAAAAGCCCCTCTCCACATCTGATGGACGGTCCAAGGTAGTCTCATATTGAAGAGCTGGTATCCAGAGCTGGCCCAAAACATATTGAAGGTAGTCTCATTAACATTACTAATTGGGAAATTTTTTTTATCTTCATTAGTATTTTTGTCTTCCGAGTTTGAACAAAAATTCAATTTAGTTCTCCTTGTTCCAATTTTCACAATGTTACCCTCCCATTTTCTCAATTGGACCAATTCAGTGCAATTTGTAACCCATGTTAGGTGGCTGAATTTGATTATGTGACCGTTTAAATGCTGACATGACACTTATAGTGATGACATGTCACTGGCAGTGCTGATGTGGCATCTAATCTGAATCAAGGATGGTTCATTTGCATAACTATTTTGTCACAAGTTCATAAAAATACACTCCAAGCCAATCCCAGAACCGTCACGGTTGGATAGCTTCCTCATAACAAATCAAATTTTCAACTACTGTAACCAAATTAATGGGTATGTTACAAGATCTTTATCCGGTTAACCTAGTTTTTCTTCTCCAATACAATAAAGGAAGAGACATATATAGATAGATAGCTATATTTAGAGTTATATCTGCGCATGTTTAATAAATACAAGCCTTATTATGTTATGCACTTCAATTGTATTCTACAAATTCTACTAAAAAAAAATAGGTAAAAATATACCTCTTTTTAGAGAATTTTTTTTTGAACAATTGAATCCGTGAATTAAGTGCTAAAAAAATCAATTCTATATTGTTTCTCATTATTAGGTTTTTATCTCATCGAACAGATCAAATCCCGAATTCATTTATTTTTTTTTGNTTTGGTATCCGTTTTTGGGGATTTGTGTTGCCCTTTTCACTTTCCCACTCTAGAGTTGAACCCCACCTTCCTTGAAACCACACTGAAGCTCCGAGAGTAAGGGTAACTCTCACTCTGATTTCCCACTCTCCGAGTCAACGGTCAACCCCTCTCTCTCCCCCTCTTTCCTCCTCCTTCAAGACCTATCCCTGGTTAATGGTTAATTTCTTCAATGGGGACTTTAACTGACCCCATGCAAAAATGGGGTTAAACAACNTATATTCTATAAAAATAAGTTTAGGTTTTCATTTTTCTTTATATTTATATCTGTTGCAAATTCCAATCAATGCCTTTATGATTTGACTGCCATGAAAAATGTAAGCACCCTCCATAAATGTAAGCACTCTCCATACTGCCATTTTTATTCCAAACACCCCAAATGATTTTCCATATCATTTTAAGTTTCATACGAAAGGCCTAGAATTAGAATCCCAGTTCCGCTTGTTGAATTGTTGGACGCTTATCGACCTTTCCAAAAATAACCTAGTTGGATCAATTCCACCTGAATTATTTCATCTTGTTGGATTAAAATCCTTGAATTTGTCTCAAAATCATTTGACAGGAAAGATACCACCAGAGATTGGTCAAATGAAGAATTTAGAATCTTTGGATTTTTCAATGAATCAATTTTTGGGCGAAATTCCTCAAGTCATCTCAGGCTTTTCTTTTCTCAGTTATTTGAACTTGTCATTCAACAATTTAACTAGCAAAATCCCAATAGTGTCAAGAACCAATTCAATCTAAAAATTTAAGCTGATAGGTGAAGGTCTAAGAATGGTTTTATATCTAACACGCCCCCTTTTTGGCTTGAAGCGTGGACTAAGCACAGACTCATTTATACCATGTACTGAAATTTCAATTTAATTGAGAAAGTGGGGACAGAAGGATTCGATCTCCTGACCGTTTGGTCAAAGAGACTCTGATACCATGTTAAGAATCGATTTAATTTAAAAGTTTAAGCTGATAGGTGAAGGCCCATAAATGATTTTATATCTAACAAATAGGGACTCAACTTCAAGGTTTTGATGCAAGTTGCTATATCGGAAACCTTGAACTCTGGGGAGCTCCCTTAAAGAACTGCACACAATGCAAAGAATCTGTTGACATAGTCATTGCAAAAGATGAAGATGAATTTTTCTCATGGATCTATCTTGGTATGGGAGTTGGATTTGCCATTAGTTTTTGGGGATTTGTGTTGCCCTTTTCACTTTCCCACTCTAGAGTTGAACCCCACCTTCCTTGAAACCACACTGAAGCTCCGCGAGTAAGGGTAACTCTCACTCTGATTTCCCACTCTCCCAGTCAACGGTCAACCTCTCTCTCTCCCCCTCTTTCCTCCTCCTTCAAGACCTATCCCTGGTTAATGGTTAATTTCTTCAATGGGGACTTTAACTGACCCCATGGAAAAATGGGGTTAAACAATCCCATTTTATGTGGGCCACTCAAGTTGTAATAAGTGTGTATTCCTTGGAGATGTTTAATATGCATAAACTTCTTTTCTTTTTTTCTCTTTTTTAATTCAAATTTCTCATAATATTCAATACCAAATTAATGCAGTGAACTTTGAATGAAAAAAATTAATATTTCCATAATTTGACTACTAGCATGATCTATATATTAACATCTTTTAAATAATGGTTAAAAACAGTGAATTTATCATAATTCACACTGAATGCACTAAGAGTGGATTCGATCAGATGAAGTATTTGACAAATTCAAGGGATTTTGAAATATATGACATTAAAATGCAGCAATTTAAATTCCTGAATTTATGAAATGTTGTGTTTGTGTATATATTTTTAAGTGTATGCATTGCCATGTCTTTTTTTCCATGCTGCCCCAATCTCTATTCTTGAACGTTCACCAAACGAGCTGTTTCCAGTCGGTTGACTGGTTTAGAATAGGATATCGAGAGTTGAACCCCATCTTCTTGAAACCACACTGAAGCTGTATCGTTAATGGCAGCTCTTAGTCTTTGATTTCCCACACTTTTCCAGTCAACGGTCAACCCTTTTCTCCACCGAGTTTCCAGTCCGTTGACTGATTTAGAATAGGACATCTAGAATTGAACCCCACCTTCTTGAAACCACACTGAAGCCGTATCGTTAATGGAAGCTCTTAGTCTTTGATTTCCCACACTTTTCCAGTAAATGGTCAACCCTTTTCTCTACCGTAAATGGCGGCCCTCACACATTCATTTCCCACACTCTTCCAGTCAACGGTAAACCCCTCTCTCTGCCTCTCTTCCCTCCTTCTTCAAGATTCAGCATTCAACAAATGCACCTATCCCTGATTAATGGTAAATTTCTTCCATCATTTCACTTTCTCTCTCTAGAGTTGAACCCCACCTTCCTTGAAACCACATTGAAGCTCCACCGTTAATGGCGGCTCTCACTCTTTGATTTCCTACTCTCCCAGTCAACGGTAACCCCTCTCTCTTCCCCTCTTCCCGCCTCCTTCAAGATTCAACATTCAATAAATGCAGCTATCCCTGGTTAATGGTTAATTTCTTCCATCATTTCACTTTCTCTCTCTAAAGTTGAACCCCACCTTCCTTGAAACCACACTGAAGCTCCACCATTAATGGCGGCTCTGACTCTTTGATTTCCCACTCTCCCAGTCAACGATCAACCCCTCTCTATCCCCCTCTTCCCTCCTCCTTCAAGATTCAACATTCAACAAATGCAGCTATCCCTGGTTAATGCTTATATGTAGGCATGGAAAAATAACTTCTTTCAACAAAAGTGAAGCTACAAAAGCTTCGTTGAGCTTCTNAACTCCAATTTTAACCTAATAAATTACTTTTAAAAGTTTAAAGAATGTCATCCAAACAAAAAAAAAAAACTTTTTGGAAGACTCACCACAAGTCAATGTATACACAGTTTTTTGCCATTTTTTTTTTTTTCCTTTTCCTTTCTTAAAATCGTAAGATCTATGCCAAATTGCTAATTATGTAAAATTGATGTTGTTGATGACCGATTCTGAGCAACCTGCAGGAGGGAGAAATATGGTCAGGGAAGGTCGGTGCCGGAGCTCCGGCGACACCTCCGACGCTCAAGTTAGCAAGGTGGGCAAAGGGAGTGAGGAAACTCCAGAGAAATGAGAGGCTTAGAGCGTGAGCAAGAGCCCCTTTCTATGTGAGCTTTTAAGAGATTATCTAGGAGATGCATGCCTTAGCAGAGGTATATTAGTCTTCTTACTGTAGCAATGGGTAATGAATATTTTGGGTATTAATAGATGTATATCAATTTTCTCTGTCTAATATATACTAGGAAACAAAAGAGTCCTACAAATGAAAATTCTTATGTACTCTCCAAGTATGTATTTTAGAGAGACACAAAAACTGAACCCAAGTGTTTATAGGCGTCTCATACTCTTTATCATTTATCATTTTATTGTAAACCCAAAATTGCAATCAAGCTTTTTTTTCGTTTAAAGGAAATTCATTAAACTCAAACATGGCCAAGTACATATGCAGTCAAAGAGTCATTCTTCTCAATATTGTACATTTGCATCTTATTTACATATCTACGGCACTTTTAAAAAAATTTCCTTCACTACGACAGTTTTTTTTTTTTTTTT
>QAOA01006962.1:387591-403119 GCA_003255065.1 Cercis canadensis
AAAAAAAAAAAAAAAAAAAAAAACCCCAAAATGCGACACTCCACAGATGCTCCAATGAAAATTCGTCACCCCAATACATCACATAATTCGACACTTAACATGAAAAGTAAAAAAAGAAAAACTGCCGTAATAAAGGAAATTTTTTCAAAAGTGCCGTAGATGTGTAAATAAGATGAAAATGTACAATATTGAAAAGAATGACTCGTCAATGTATAGCTTACTAATAAAATAAAGCATAAAACAGAAGCATAATTAATGTACGCTCAACCATCATAAGGGACCCAAACTCCACTAACAAGGCATCATTGATTAAAATTAGGCTTAATTACAATTTTGGTCTTTCTATTTTAATCACTTGAACTTTTTGGTCCTCCTTCTTTAAAAATGAACAATTTAGTTCTTTTATATTTATAAAATCTGCAATTTTGGTCTTGCCAAGCTACGTCTTGTGAACCTTCTTACCAAATTTTAGCTTGATCTAATGGTGAATGTGTCTAGATCTTCAGTAAGATGAAAACTTATAGTTTTAGTATTTTGGTCTGAGTTCTACTGTTAGGTCAAATTGAAATTTTGTGGAGAGATTCACAAGACATATAGCTCTTCAATCTGAACAGTAAGATTATGAATTAGAGAATTTTACACTTTGAAATAAACCTAAGAAATTTTGGCTTAAAGATAAAATGACTAAAATTGTTCATTTTATTAATATAGAGTGATTAAATTGTTCATTTTTAAAGAAAAGAACCAAAAAGTTCAAGTGATTAAAATAAGATGACCAGAATTGTAATTAAGCCTTAAAATTATTAAAGAACCACAACATAATGTTTGTTCACTTTTGTAGACTTTTACCAGCAAAGCCCATGCTTCGTTATCTTTGAGTTTGCCTTTTCCATTGACCAGCTATGGCAATTATACTCTTTCTTTTTGAAGTATCAAAAATTTAGAAGTTAAATATGTTGTTCCAGTTCAAAAGGGCATTGAAATTAGTGGATGCAATTTCTTGGAAGAATTGAAGAAAAAGACAAAGTCTCTATCGGTGAAGTTTCTTGGACATCATGCAGAATTTCTGAGTAGCATATGGTTGACTTAGTAGTATACATTGACTGAGCTAAGCATATAAACTTTGATAATGCACCAACGGTGAGATTATAGTACTTTGTAACTTGTCTCATTAAGCCCATTCGAGTCCTATTACGCTCTAATGATGGTTAGGTTCAGTTCACAAATTGTATTGTTTCTGCTATGGTTTCTTTGCGGAGCCAAGTTCGGCTTAAGCCTAAGTAGAATCAATTCCAAGATTCGTTGCAACGGAAGAGATCAAGAGGTCCTCTTACAATTTAAAAAGACTTAATTGCAATTTTGGTTCCCCTATTTTAATGAAGTAAACGATTTGGTCCCCCTTCTTTAAAAGTGAACTATTTAACCCTTCTATTTTAACAAAAGTTACATTTCTAGTCCCTCCGTCCATTAGCCATCTAAAATTAAACAGAAGTGCTGACCTGGCATTTGAATCAGCTGATTTAAGTCATGTGACTGGCACATGACTTTTAAATTGCCGAAATTAACCCTCAGTGACATTCAGATTACAAGCACGTTTGCCCCCTTTCTTTTCCCCAATTGAAGAACCCTAATTACAATTGCACGAAGGTTGAGAAATTTTGAAGGAGTTGAGTGAAGAAGCTAAGTCAGGGGGAGATTTGTTCGAAAGTTCGTTGTGAAATCGCAAGGAGGGAAGAAACAAAGAAACCCATTCGAAGGATCTTGTGCGAACAAGCAAGGGAAGGGCGATTTCAACGAATCCTTGCAAGGGCAATGGACTGGAGGAATTGGTTCCAGGAAGATGTTCCAGCTCATTATATATGCAAGTAAGGGAACGATTTTCCTTTGTTTTTTTTGGGTTTTATGTTAGTTGTTTGCTTTATATATTGTAACTGAAGTGGTCCCCTGGTGTCTTGGTTGTGGGCATGTGCGATGGACTAAAATATAGCTTATTCTTGTTCTTTAGTGAATTTTCCTTAGTGTGGATGTACTTTAGTGGTCCCTTGTTGTCTTGGTTGTTGCTTTTGTCAGCATGTTCTTCAATATGCCATTTTGACTGTGTTTCGAACATTGACAAAAGTTGGATTTTTGTTGAAGTGGTCCCCACCTTATAATGTCCTTAGTCTGCATGTGTTTTTGTATTGACCAAGCAAGTTTCATCTTGTACATCTTGCTGTTTTGATTGGTTAATCGAATAAAAGACCCATAATTTTGCTGATTTGATTTGTGAGGTTATAATTTTGCATATCAGTATTAGTAATTATAAAGTTTAAAATTTGACTATTGAAGTGTAAGGAAGTTTAGAAAAGATGAAGGATTCCTGTTGCTAGGCTGGTCTACCATCTAATGGGATTATACTTTTAAAAAAGAAAGCAATTACATGAATAGTAGTTTTGTATGAACTCCTTGGATACGCCCAATTCTAATTTCAAACTTTCCTCTTTGGAGTCTTGGATACTGTGCATTACCTCATATATTCTTATGGATAGTTTTTCTCTAATCCCTAAAAGAATCACATATTAGCTGGTTTTTTGTGAATTCTGCACATAAACTCTTATTGGGATTAAATATTAAGAGGAACATATGACTACCCCTCTTTCTTAGACCCATAATTATCTATTCCTTCCTTTCAACATAAAATTGTAATTAAGTTGGTTAATTTTCTAATTAATGAATGTGATGCATCTTGGTTATATCATTTTGTCATGTTGTTAGAGATGGACACTTCAATAGAATGACACCGCAAGGGTGACTACTTTTCAACAGTGACACCAATAGATATCCTTTTTGGGCTCTGCCTCAGAAGTTTGTCTTTTATTATCATTCAAGCATAAACTAATAGATCCCTCATTTTTTATCTGTTTATCACTTGACAAAGATGATTGCATATTTGATGTTGGATACTAATATTTTTTTTCTTCTATTTTTCTTGTTCTGTGTCTTTATATATATTAGGCCCCATGCAACAAATTATTTTAGATTTGCCATGCACCCTGGTGGGAGGTTTGTGACTGTTCCCAGCAACCAATATATAGGGGGAGAAGTTACTGAAACTTCAAATTTTGATCCTGATGAGGTGTCTTCAATAGAGGTCAAAAAAGAATTGGCAAAGTTAGGGTATAAGTCAGGAGTTAAGGTGTGGTTTAAGGTTCCAGGGAAGTCAATTGATGACGGTTTAAGGCCCTTAGAATGTGATTCTGATGTGCATGCGTTGCTGGAGGTTGTTAATGGTCATGATGTCATCGACTTGTATATTCAGCATGACATTCAAACACTAGAAATTATATTTGAGGTGGGAATCTTGCTAGATAATGTGGTTGAGGGTTTAGAACAAGATTCTAGTAATGAAGAAGATAAGAGAATGGGTGAGGGTGGTGAGCATGAAAAAAAGATGAGGGAATGGCTGAGGGTGGTGAGCATGAAAAATATGAGGGAATGGCTGAGGGTGATGAGCATGAAAAATATGAAGGAATGGCTGAGGGAATGGCTGAAGGTGCTAAGAATTATGGTGACGATGACAGTCTAGGAGGTATTGACTTTAATGATCCCGAGTATAATGAGTATTGGGATTGGACTAGTATTTTGCCAAAGAGTACAGGGACTTCAGCAGAACACGTTCAAACAGAGGCAGAAACTCCTAAAAAACCATCAAATGATCCAAAAGGAAAGGAGAAAATTACAGAACTGGACTTGGATGACGATGAGGCTTATGACTCAAATTTTTTGGACACACCACCATTATCGGATGATGACAGCTGCATAAGAAGGCCACGATTTCCAAAATTTAAGATGCCAAATGATGGGAGAAAAATTAAGTTTCAAGTTGGGTTGCAATTCAGTTCATTGAAGCTTGCTAAGGAAGCTGTTAAGGAATATGCACTAGCATTTCAGAAAGATGTGAAGCTGAAGAAGAATGACAAGAAACGGTTAGTGGTTCAATGCAAAGATGGATGTCCTTTTTATTTGAGAATTAGTCAGGTGGTTGGTGGTAAGTGTTTTCAAGTGAAGACATATGTGGACAACCACACTTGTGCAAAGAGTTTAACAAATAGGCAAGCAACAACAAGAGTTTTGGCCAAGAAATTTATGGAGAAGGTGAGGAAAGAACCTGATGTGAAAACTGCCACAATTGTGACTGATGCTCAAGAAAGGTGGAGCCTAAAATTATCTAAGTGGAGGGCTTATAGAGCTAAGAGGAAGGCTGCAGACATGGTTGAAGGAGCTGCAGATCAACAATATGCTAATTTATGGAGTTAAGCATAGGAATTAAAGAGAAGTAATCCAGGTTCATCTGTATGGATTAAGGTGAATAGAGTTGCTGAAAAAGAATATCCAGTATTCGAGAGGTTTTATGTATGCTTGAAAGCTTGTAAGGACTCTTTTTCACAATACTGTAGGCCTCTTATAGGACTTGATGGTTGCTTCTTGAAATGAGAGCATGGTGGGCATTTGTTGTCAGCAATTGGTTCAGATGGAAACAATCAAATGTTTCCTATAGCATTTGCAGTGGTAGAGGCAGAAGAGGAGACTTGGGAGTGGTTTTTAGAGAAGTTATTAGCTGACTTGGGCACTGGAACTGAGAAGAATTGGTCATTCATCTCGGACCAGCAAAAGGTAATTACTTAAAATGAATATCAATCTAATTTTTTCTTGTTATTTTAGTTGTTTTCTATTATTACATAAACAAACTTCTTTTGTGGTAGGGTTTGAAAAATGTCATCAACAAACTTGGTCCGTCAGTTGAACATAGAAATTGTTGTAAGCACATTTATGGCAATTTTGTGAAGGGTGGAAAGGGATTAAATGATGATGATGTGAAGACACAATTATTCATCACAGCCAGGGCTACAACTATATAATTGAATGGGAAAAAGAAATGTTAGAATTAGAAAAAATATCAGAGAAGTGTCATTCTCACATGTGCAAATTCAGACCACAAGTTTGGGCACGTTCTCATTTTAGTACCTTCAGTAAGTGTGATCTTCAAGTTAACAATATGTGTGAAGCATTCAACTAAGCTATTTTGGAGCATAGAAACAAGCCGATTATCCAGTTGATTGAAGGGATAAGACTATACCTTATGGATAGGTTTATCAAGCAAAGAGAAAGGGGCCAAAGAGCAGTAGGACTCTTGTGTCCACAAATCAAATCAATTGTAAAAAAATTAGAAGATGATAGTGATGGTTGGCTTTCTAAGTGGGTTGGTGATCCAGAAGGAGCATTACATGAGGTTTCAAAATTGCCAGACAAATATGTTGTGAATTTAAAGGAGAAGACATGTTCATGTAGAGGGTGGGATCTCACAGGTATCCCTTGTTGTCATGCAATTGCAACAATGTTATGGAATGATTATATAGTCGATGAAAATGTCCATGTAGCATACAGGTAATTTTCTTAATTCACTACCAATGTTTTTATTTCATATATATAGCCATTGACTAATTCTGTTTTCTGCTTACTTGTAGAAGGGAGACCTTTGTTAAATGTTATACCAATTTCATTCAGCCAATTAATGGCCCTAAGCTTTGGCCAAGAGTTGACAAGGAACCCATTGCTCCTCCTCTCCTAAGAAGAGCTCCTCGTAGGCCAAAGGTGAATAGAAACAAAGCCAATGATGAGCCTACAAATCCTAACAAACTTGGAAGACAATGCCGCACTGTCAAATGTAGGAAATGTGGCAATTTAGGCCACAATGCTAGAAGTTGTAAGGGCAAAACAAGAGCTGATAAAGAGATTCCTAAAGGAGGGAACAAGGTATATTTTCTCAACACATCTAAAATTTGGTCTTTAACATTATTTGATTGACTTTAACAATACTTTTTCCTTTACTTTGTGTTCTAGAAATTCAAGAAGAAGCAATCTGTTGGGATGGGGATAAACTTTGAGGACCCTAATTGGAAAATAAATGGGAAAAAAACCATGCTTGCTCCTACCAAACAAAGACCAGCAAAGATGCAACCTAAAAAACCTAGCTGCTCACAGCCCCTACCATCACATGGACATAAAAATTCAACAGAACAGAGACCTGAAAGTGCATCACAACCAGACTTCATGAAACTCGGTGGAAAAAGAAAATTTGACTTAGTAGAATGAAGTTCACAAAGGAGTGGGATGATTGGGAAGACAAAGAAAGACATCTAATTGGTACTTTAGGTTTACTGTACTTTTGTTTTGGAACCAAAATTATTATTTTGGATTTACTAAATTGGTACCTTAGTATTTTGGTTTAGGGTTGTTGTTTTGGTACAATATTCTGGTCCAAAATTGCTGCATTTTGGAGTTGTAAATTTGATGTGAAATTGTCAGAGTATTTGGCAAAGGATTTGAAATTTGACATTTTATTCATTTTCTTTGTTGGTTTACTTCGGAAGTTTAAGTTTGGCAAAGAATTACAATTTTAAACCTTAAATTGTCAATTTTCCCTTGAAATTAAGGTTCCCTTTCATCCCTTTTTGCAATTTAGGGTTCTAAATTGGGAAAAATGACCAAGCATTCTTTTTTTTTTTTGTTTATAAGGTTAGTTTTGGAAATTTAAAAGTCATGTGCATGTCACATGACTTAAATTAGCTGATTCAAATGCCAGGTCAGCACGTCTGTTTAATTTTAGACGGCTAATGGACGGAGGGACTAGAAATGTAACTTTTGTTAAAATAGAAGGGTGAAATAGTTCACTTTTAAAGAAGGGGGACCAAATCGTTTACTTCATTAAAATAGGGGGACCAAAATTGCAATTAAGCCATTTAAAAAAGGTGTGGTAGATCCTTCAAGGCTGCTTTCCTCTTGGTCTAACGAAAAAGATTGCTGTAAATGGCGTGGAGTTCAATGCCACAACATAACAGGGAGAGTCACAGAGCTCAATCTCAATTTTAACTTCATCAGCCAGAATTATGTTGTAGAGCCATTGACAGGTGAAACCAACCTGTGTGTGCTTCAACTCGAATTTTTGAATTACTTGGACTTGGGTGATAATAACTTTATAGCTATTCATGATTCAGCAGATGAGAGGCTAAGATATCACAATTTATCACAGCTTACCTCTCAACATCCGAATACAAATACTTCTACCCAGCTCTTTTATCTTGATTTATCCTATAATAACCTTGAAATTGACAATGTTAGATGGCTTTCTCATATTCCTTCATTGAAATATCTCAACCTGATTGGCATTGATCTCCACAGAGAAATTGATTGGCTTCACTCAATGACTACCATGCTTCCTTCACTTTTAGAGTTAAGATTAGGAGCATGTCATCTTGATTCTGTAAGTCCATCTCTTGCATATGTCAATTTCACTTCACTTACAGTGCTTGATCTTTCCTCCAATAATTTTCACTCCAAAGTACCTGAATGGGTGTTCAATATAAGTAATTGCCTTTCTTATCTTGACTTGAGTAGGAATTATTTTGATGGCATACCAGATTCCCTCTCACATCTCCAAAACTTGAAATATTTGGATTTGTCTGAGAACAATCTAAATGGAATTATCCCTAAATGGTTAGCCCAATACAAAAATCTCCAAGTACTTGATCTTTCGCACAACTCTCTCCACGGTTCCATTCCTCCAGTTTTGGGAAATTTATCATCCTTAACTTATCTGGATATTAGCTACAACCACTTGAATGACAGTCTTCCAGAAAATCTTCAGAAATTCTCAAGTTTAGAAGTATTTGATCTTTCGCTCAACTCTCTCCATGGTTCCATTCCTCCAGTTTTGGGAAATTTATCATCTTTAACTCTTTTGGATGTTAGCGACAACCACTTGAATGACAATCTTCTAGAAAGTTTTCAGAAACTCTCAAGTTTAGAGAGGTTAAAAGTTGGAGGAAATTCTTTGGCAGGAGTACTCTCTGAATCAAAATTTGCCAACCTCACAAGTTTAAAGGTGTTGGACTTGAGCTCATCGGCTTTCCTGTTTAATTTCAGTTCTGACTGGATTCCTCCTTTTCAACTTGAGGAAATAGTTCTGAGATCTTCTATTTTGGTTCCGAAATTTCCTACATGGTTATATGCACACAGATTTCTCAATACTCTAGATATTTCCAGCTGAAGAATTTCATTTGTTATTCATGACAAGTTCTGGAACTTTGTATCAAATATCACTGAACTTCTCGATATATCCAACAACTCAATCAATGGGGACATATCAAATCTGGTGCTAAACCCAAACTCGATAGATCTAACATCAAATAAATTCACGGGTGGGTTACCACGTATCACACCAAATGTCAGTGAATTCTTTGCACGGAACAACTCCTTCACAGGACCCATTTCTCCTTCGTTATGTGGCACTGGTCGTCTAATGTTTTTGGATTTGTCATACAATCTTTTATCTGGAGAACTTCCTGATTGCTGGACGAAGAATTCGATATTGGGGTTCATTAACTTGGGAAGAAATAATCTCACAGGTAGAATTCCTCATTCAATGGGCTCATTATCCTTAATTGAGTCATTCCATTTGTATGACAATAGCTTCTTCGGAGATATACCTTCGTCATTGCAAAATTGGAATAAATTGAGATTTCTCAATCTAGGCGGAAATCAATTTCAGGAAGTATACCAAGCTGGATGACACAGAGTATAATCGCTATCCGGTTGAGAGGCAACCAATTTAGTGGCAGTATTCCACCAGAGATTTGCCAGCTTTCTTCTCTCGTTATGTTAGATCTTGCTGATAATAGGCTATCAGGACCCATACCCCAATGCCTTTATAATTTGACTGCCATGCAAAATGGAAGCACTTTTGAGATCGGTCCCCTTCTTCATCCAAACTCCCCAGAGGAATTTCCAAACAGTTTTATGTTTCAGACGAAAGGCATAGAATTAGAATACCATTTCAATTTTACGAATTGGTGGCGGCTTGTTGACCTTTCAAAAAACAATGTGGTTGGATCTATCCCACCTGAATTATTTAATCTTGTTGGATTAACATCCTTGAACTTGTCTCAAAATCAATTGAGAGGAAAGATACCAGTAGAGATTGGTCAAATAAAAAATTTGGAATCACTAGATTTCTCAATGAATCAACTTTCTGGTGAAATTCTTCAAGCCATCTCAGGTTTGTCTTTTCTCAGTTATTTGAACTTATCATTCAACTATTTTACAGGAAAAATCCCAACAGGGACCCAACTTCAAAGTTTTGACGCAAGTTGCTATATTGGAAACCTTAAACTTTGTGGAGCTCCCTTAAAGAACTGCACACAAGGGAAACAACCTGTTGACATATTCAATGCAAAAGATGAAGATGAATTTTTGTCATGCTTCTATCTTGGCATGGGAGTTGGATTTGCCATTGGTTTTTGGGGAATTTCTGCAGCCCTCTTTTTCAACAGGGCATGGAGGCATGCTTATTTCAGGTTTCTTGATGATATTAAAGAACAATTTTATCTCAAAGTGCTGCTAACAATGAACTTCTTCCGTTGAAAGCTGCTATTGTACTGGTAAGCAATACGAAAACTGCTTTTTTTTTTTTTAAGCATATAATTTAACATTTTCTGTTACTGTTTAATATTTTTTTTCCCTTTCAAAGTACTGATATAAATTATGAAAATAAAGAAGACTTTTATTTTAGTCTAGTGGAGGCTACACAACAGGATATAACTTATCTCTTCTCAAAATCTCACCTCATCCGCTCTCAGTGAGATTTAAGCCCAATACCTCTATGATGAAATACCAAGTACTCAATTACTAGAGTGTCCTCTTAAGAATATAAAAGTCTTTTATTGAATGGAACTTAACTTAAAATTTTCAATTCTGATCCTTTGTTATACATAGATAATTTACATAACTATAGGATGTATTTTATGCTTAAGCATATGTTTTGTGCATGCTAAAATTGTATTATGGCACACATATATACAAATTTGACAACCCGTTTTGTCCATCTCATGAGAAGAATGAGTCCCAAAAATGCCGATCAAAGTGCTATAAGAAGAAACAGAGGATGCACTTGCGATATCAAGCAAAGTTGTTTCTCATGCACCAATTGCTGAACATCTATCAACTACGGAGGAAGCTTAGTGATGCACTTGGGATACCTTAGTAATGCTGCTTGTTTAAACTTTAAAACTTTACTTAATTAATATGCACTGTATACTTAATCAGGTCCAAGTGGAGATGGAGCATTCTTCAAAAGGTGATTTTGGATCAGCATTGCCAGAGGCCACAAGTTGGTGTTAATTATGAAAGATAGTGGAGTGAAGCTTGCCTTCTTTATCTTTTTTCTTTTTCATGATGTATAGTGAAGATTGCTTTTAAGTCCAGCCTTATGTTTATATAAGTTACCTTTTTTTTTTTTTTTATGTGTGAATAAGTTACATCTAAGCCACTAATTATAATTTAGTGGTAAGGGGTTTAGACAATTTATGAAATGTCTTATGTCCAAATAAATCTTAACCCATATGCTTTTTTCATGTGTGTTCTGTAAATCACTTGAAGGTGTAATACATGTATTTGTTTGAGGAAGCTCTTGGGGGCAATAGGCTATGAACACCTTAGCATAGTGAAAACAAGTTGTAGGAGCCAGTGGAGAGAAGGCATGTGGCCACCTAAAAAAGGTGATGCCCTCTATTGCTTGCCCATGGAGGTCACCTTAATATATTCATGGCTCTGTTTGTTTTTTTGGAAAATAAAAAAGTTAAAAGAAAATATTTTCCAAACAAAATTTATATTTCAAAATTAATTTATACAGTTGTTTTGTTAAGATATTTTCCATGAAAATTAATTTTTCTTTATTAAAAGATTTTTTTTTAACATTTCAGATATTTGGCCTGCATTAAAATATTTTGGCCCAATAAAATTGTTCATCCCCAATGTCCATCAAGCCCAAAAAAAAANCCATCAAGCCAAAAAAAAAAAAAAAAAAAAAAACTCTCCCCTCATCTCATGAACGGTCCAACTAACTCCATATGTCAAAGGTATTGATACTTGAATCTGAAATCCAGGTATAGCAGAGCTGGCCCTAAACATATTTAAGGTAGTCTCATTAACATTACTAATTGGGAAAACTTTTATCTTCATTAGTATTTTTGTCTTCCTAGTTTGAACAAAAATTCAAATGAGTCCTCCTTGTTCCAATTTCTCAATTGGACCAATTCTGTCCAATTTGTAACTCCTGTTAGGTTGAGTTTGATGATGTGACCGTTTACTTATAGTGATGACATATCACTGGCAGTGCTGACGTGGCATGTAAGCTGAATGGAAAATGGTTCATTTGCATGACTATTTTGTCACAAGTTCATAAAAATTTAGTAAATATAATCAACAAATTAATATAACAAGAATAAAATCATAGAATTAGTGATACAGATTTATATGACAGTGATTCCATTCGCTGGAAGAAGTAATTAAATAACAGTCATCATAAGACAAACTGTGTACTTGAAGCTATTCTGTACTTGAAGCTAGTTAAACAAAGTCTTACTGTGTAAGAAATCTCATCAAAACACTTCCATCCTTTGAGGAACTGGAGTTTTAATGACCTGCAGAATTTGCACCACTTCTGCCATTGTGGGTCTGCTAGAAGGAATTTGAGAGGTGCACACCATTGCTAGCTTGAGAACTGGCAATACTTCATCTTCTGGGTATTCACTCATGCTTGGATCCACACAATCCAACACATTCCCTTGTTCAAGCAACACCTTCACATGATCATTCAGTATCAACACATTGTCTTCTCCATACTCCACTGGCCTCCTACCTGTCACGAGCTCGAGGATCATCACCCCAAAGCCATATATATCGCATTTCTCATTGATCCTTAAGCTTTGACATGCCAATTCTGGTGCCACATATCCTAATGCACTCTGAAACCTGTTGCTCATTACATGTCTATCAAGCTTTATTAGGAGACGCGCCAATCCAAAATCAGAGATCTTGGGGTTGAAATTCTCGTCAAGTAGAATATTGCTTGGCTTTATGTTGTAGTGAATGATTGATGGACGGAATGAATGGTGCAAATGGGCAAGTCCCTTTGCAGTTCCAAGCAAAATTTTGAACCTATTAGCCCAAGAAAGAGGTGGACTTGAAGGAAGCCTGTCATGTAGCCTGGCTTGTAAGCTACCATTTGGTGCATACTCTGTCACCAACAGCTGCATTTGAGGAGTCCAATAGTATCCTTTCAATGCAATTAAATTTGGGTGCCTTGCTTTGCCTAAAATTCGAACTTCCCTATCAAAATCTTCTGGATATTGAATTATATTTGAGGTAACAAGCTTTTTAACGGCTACCATTCTACCTTGTGATCCCGATGAAACTTTGTAAACTGTTCCAAAAACTCCTTCTCCAATCTCAGATGCCTTGTTGAGCAAGGATTCAGGATTGCTGATCCAATCGAGAGAGGAGCGCGAATCAAACAGAATCAGCTTCCCTGTGGGTGGACACCCTGATCTTGAAGAGCTTGAGCACATGCTTTCCAAGGCATTATCCACAAATGCTAGCCTTCTCCTTACAGAAAGATTGAGTAGGCTAATAGCAATCACTCCTAAAACGATAACAAAAGCTGCTGAGATTGCTACAATAGCAGAAACACTAAGGAACCTGTGGCGATGAATTGAGCTTGGCATAGAAGTTTCATTTCTTTGCCTATAAGGACCCATCTGGTTGTTATAGGCATTTGGATCCAGTACTAGAGGCTTTGGCACATTCATCTTACATGGACCCTTTAGCAAGGGTGAGCAAAGACCCAAATTTCCTTCCAATGAACTTTTGTCCAAGTTGGGGAAAACACTACCTGTAGGAAGCCTTCCTGTGAGCCTGTTATATGATATATTCACAGCAAGAAGATTTTGAAGCATCCCAAGCTCTTGTGGTAACTCTCCACTTAGTTCATTGAACTCCAATTTGAGGATTTTGAGCTTGTTTAACTTTGAAATGGATTTGGGAATTGTACCAGTCAAATTATTGTGGCTCAAACTCCTGCAACAAAAATAGATATGAATAATTAGTCTCTTTCAAAACACATGCACAGAATTTTATTAGTACTTAAGAAATGCAAGACTTACAGCAAGTATAGAGATGTGCAATTCCCAATCTCTTGTGGAATAGATCCTCTCAATGAATTTCCATCAAGTTGAAGAATGGCCAATCTATCTGAATCACATATGTAATCTGGAATTGAACCATACAACGCGCTGTTTCGAAGGTCTAAAACTGTTAGATTCTGAAGGAGACCCAATTCTGGAGGCATTTGAGATTGAAGATCATTCCAAGACAGATTCAAGTATTTTAGTTTTGAAACAAGACCCATTTCTGCAGGGATCTTCCCCTTAAGATGGTTTTGGGAAAGATCCAATTTTTTAAGAGTTTCAAAGAGCCTGCTTGAGCCTGCTGGTATTGAACCTGTTAGCTCATTATGTGACAAGTCTATTTCCTCCAATCCTAGGCCAAACAGTCCCTCTGGTATGCTACCAGTGAAGCTATTACCCCTAAGCCGGATCACCGATACCTTAGTACACGAAACCAGTGACAATGGAATGCTCCCCACAAGCTTGTTATTTGAAAGACTAAGATAACTCAGTGATCTCAGTTCCCCAATTGAAAATGGGATGCTTCCAAAGAACTCATTGTTTGAGAGTTCTAGGTATTCCAGGCTTGTCATGTTACCAATCCACTGAGGAAACTCACTGGAAAACAAATTATTTGATGCCCTCAAATATGTCAAAGAATTAAGCCTCGCAAGTGATTCTGGCAATGCTTCACTAAACAGATTATAACCAAAATCCAACCTATTTAAATGCAGGCAGAGTCCAATATCAGAGGGTAATGGTCCTGAGAAGTGATTATTCTCTAATAACATCTCTTTCAAGTTATGTATGGCTGATATTCCATTAGGCACATATCCAGATAAGGCATTGTTGGACAGATCCAAACTCCTAAGCCTTTTCAATGACCAAATCCCAATAAAGTCTACATTACCCGCGAAGCGATTATTCGAAAGATTAAGGCTATTCAATGAGATGCATCTAGACAGTGAACTAGGAATTGGCCCTTCAAACATGTTCCTAGCTAAAGAAAGGTAATGAAGGGAAACACAGTTGTCAAACAAATTCTCAGGCACCGTTCCTGAGAAAGAGTTCTCTGAAAGATCAAGAAATCTTATTGAACTCATGTTCACTAGAGAAGTGGGAATGGGGCCAGAAAAACTGTTGTGACTAAGGTTTAGTCTCTCAAGACTCCCAGAAAGAGCAAGTTGAGGACTAATAGTCCCAGTTAAATTGTTATGAGAAAGAGACAGTACCTTGAGACGTGCCAACTTCTCAAGCCCTCTTCCTATTTTCCCAGATAAGCCTAAGCCATCCAATGAAACTTCTGAAACTCCTCCATTCACAGGGTTGCATTGTATAAATTGCCAAGAACATGGGTTCACGTCGTCTTCGCTCCACGAAGCAAGATAAGAAGAAGGGTCATGGAGGTCTGATTTGAACACAATCAGGCCAAGAACATCATCATTCAGCTGAACAGTTACACCACCATTGTCTCCTAAACAAGTCAGAAAATAAGAAAATGAAACCAGCAAACATACAAGTGATTGGAGAAACCCATAACCAAAACCAAAACTGTTCTTCATTGTTTTGTTTTTCTTTTTCTTCTCTCAAAGGATGATTCTTTCTTGCTCTCACTGCTTGTTACTTGTGACTATGGCTTCTCCAGGAAAGCATAGTTTGATCAAACTAATGAAAAATCTCTCAAAGCTAGATTCTTTCTTGCTCTCACTGGTTGTTACTTGTGAATATGGCTTCCCCAGGAAAGCATAGTTTGAGAAAACTAACGAAAACTCTATGCGTATGGGACTGGTAGTGGTAGATGTTACACTATCTAGCTCATCGAAAACGATGTTACTTTCTGTGCTCACGAGAGGGAAAAGAACATTTTAACAAAGTGGATTTTGATAAAAGCCAAAAATGGGTAACTATTACTATTAACTAGACGAAGGATGGGTATGTTAGACAAGTCCGTGATGAAGCAATTTGGTCCAACAAAAATTGCTTACCTACTGACAAATTCACACCGCATGCTAAGGTCTTTGCCAAACAAAAAACAAGTTGCTTTGTCCCTTTCTTGAGCCTCTTGCTGCCTCGTTCCTTCGCTTTCTCTATATAAAGGTGAATTCATATGCTTTGTTTATGAAAATTTTGGAGAATAATTTATGTGCCCTGAGGGTACTGTTTCCTTGTGAGAGCTTTGTACTTTTGTGATAATTCAAATGGGGTAAGAGTATTTTATTAGGGACACAATTATTAATGATTCATAGGTGTATTGATTATGCTGCTACTAGATATATGAACAGGGGTATCTTGCCTTATTTTAGATAGAAATTTTACATGATAAAGGCAAATATTTCCAATTCATGTCGCTACAAAATGATATTATGTTTTCCCCATTTTTTCAATTTTATTTTTTAGGTTAAAAGAGAAAGGATGAGTTGTCTTTGTTTCTTTTATATTGGTGAACCCAAACTACCAACATAATGAAAATAGTATATTTTCACTAAAA
>QAOA01006962.1:403150-456199 GCA_003255065.1 Cercis canadensis
GGCTTTTGCTTATTTGATGCTTTTCTTGGTTTCTTTGCAAATTCCTTGTAGCTTCATTATTGAATCAACCACTATAGGATACTACAAGGTCATTTCACTATTTTCTTGTACGCTTACTTTATTTATTAGATAAAGTAATTTTATATTTTATTAGATATAAAATATATTTTATTTTATTTTTTAAACAAATTTAAAAATAATTAATTTATACACATATTATTTATAAAATATATAAAAAAAAACCTCCAATAATATATCTTAATATTTGATTCTCTTATGAAGTTAGTTGGATATCACTTTAGTACAAATACAATAACTGACACTGCCAGGTGTCCTAATATGATAGGACAGACGAAGAGGGTGCTTTTAAGGTGTAATGGATTGGGTGATTTTTTATTAATGGTAAGTTAGCCGTATATATTTTATGTAATTGTATATTAGGACGGATAGTTATATTTATTACATATTAAAGCCCCACAATTTTATTTACGCTGTAAAAAAGAAAAGGGTAGTAGTGAAATATGGTTTTGGACTTCGAATAGCATTAAGTAGTGAAGAAGAACACCGATATTTGTTTGCCATTTTTTTTGTTTCAATTGGAAAGAAAATAATAATTTTTTGCTCATGAATATTGTCTGTTTGATTATTTGCAGTAAAATTATAACATTTAGGTAATTAAATTAAAAAATACTATACATATATAATTTTATTACTAAAATATAATGTTCTGGTCAATGAGCTTAAAGACAGCATACCTCGTAATAAAACATTCGAATTTTTCAAATAAACTTCAGTGTCTTCAATAGTTCTTCCAAACAAACACGCCTACCAACCCCATTTCACAATCAATTGGAAACAGTGTTCACAATCTACTTTCCACGATTTCAACTGCTCACAATCTATATGCTAACACCACGATTATTTCTTTCTCACTCCCTGTACAGTTCACGCTATTCCTTTCTCCCTAGCTTCAACAACTATTCTCTCAGCTTATTACATATAAATTAAATAGTTAAATATAACAAAGACATTTAGGACAAATATACTATTTCCAAAAGTTTTTGGTGTACCGAATATATTTCAATAAATTTGCTGGTTATCTTTATAAATTCACAAAAGCTACTCACATGGAAACTTCACCTCCATGCAAGCAACACCTACCAGATTTCTATTGGTCTCTCACTGCACTGTCAGTTGTTTTATTGCAATAACTTGTTGCATTAAAGTGGTACTCAAAGTTGTAATCTTGTTTGTATAACATAGAAGATGTTAGGCACAGGATTACTAAATTAATGTGAACTTATAATCACTCCTCAATAAATATACGGTTTTACCACTTTGTTTTATCCAATAACTACATTTGAATTCTCGCAAGATTCTCACAAATTTTTCTCTAGCTAAATAGCATTACTCTTTAAGATTTACTTGTCTAATATGACAACTTAAAATGATCTTACATGTCATGGAATGTGTGAATCTGATGCACACTTAGTTGAAGTTAGTAAATTAATGTAAACTTATAATCACTCCTCGATAAATATACGGATTTACCACTTTGTTTTATCCAATAACTACATTTGAATTCTCGCAAGATTCTCACAAATTTTTCTCTAGCTCAGTAGAATTACTCTTTAAGATTTACTTGTTTAGTATGACAACTTAAAATGATCTTACATGTCATGGAATGTGTGAGTCTGATGCACACTTAGTTGAAGTTAGTAAATTATTGTGAAATTATAATCACTCCTTGATAAATATACAATTTTACCACTTTATTTTATCCAATAACTACATTTGAATTCTCGCAAGATTCTTACAAATTTTTCTCTAGCGTAATAGCATTACTCTTTAAGATTTACTTGTCTAGTATATATGACAACTTAAAATGATCTTACATGTCATGGAATGTGAGTTAGTAGCACTTCTAAATTGCTTTTATGGGATGACTCTTTCTCCAGGGATCTTAAATATCATAAATTGTGTGAAATTTTTTATTTTATCATATTCATAATCTAAATTGCTTTTATGGGATGACATATTTAAAGGAGATATTCATATTTTCCGTTATTGTATGTTGATGTTATTCATATAAATAGTTCAAAACATATTGATATGAAAAAATACATGACCCCTAGTGTTTAAGTATATTCAAATTTTAAGGTTGAGTAGGTTTTATAAGGATTTTGGATTAAATCTTGGCATATCTGTTCTTGGTGGTTGTGGTGTTACTATGGTAGCATTTTTTTTTTTTTGTGTAGTACATGAGAATGATAGTAAGGATAAATTACTCTAATAGTATTGAACAAGTATTATGCTAGTATTATTAACGATTTAAATATGTTCTCTTTTTCATATGAGATTTTTTTTTAAAATATATATAAATATAAATAATAAATTGTCATGTAAATACTCTATGTCCCGCACAAACAAACAAAAAATGAAAAATACATGAAATTATTAAATGTGTTATGACCCTTATATAAAACAAGTGATGAGTTTACCAATAATCATACTATAAGATATGGCATGAAATTTCACTATTGCACATGTTCTATTCTACTATCAAAAATAGTTAGATTGAACCAAACGGCATGTAGTTGAGTGATNTGCTTGTCACGTCAGTGTAGTATGGCATACTTACGTAGTATCATAGAATCCCCGTAATAATAATTAGACTTAAAACACCACTTAATAAATTACCCACACACAATACTAAAAGAAAAGACATTTTCATTAGTAATAAGGGTCCTTATTTTAAACTTCAACCATTCACTTTACATTTTGTGGTCCACATTTCAAGTTGAACTGTTTGATATAAAACTCTCAATCTTTACGCTAAAATCAAGAGAGCAAACACAAAAAAGGACAAATACAAAAATCGCAGGCTGCGTCTACAAGTTTGTTAATACATGAGATCAGCATATCAATGACAAATAGACAAATTATCATGTTGCCTCCAAAAAAATTCTAAAAGTACTCCTAAGTCCTAACTACCACATTCTCTAATCTATAGTTCAAGAGAATGAAACGGAATAAATCAAAATAAAAGAAATAATATTTATTAATGAACTGAATATAATGAATAAATAATTTCAATGATATCCTTCAAACTCTTAAACCTAAAATAGGAAATAAAAAATATTACTCAAAATTGCACAAACACACTACAATTTTTGGATCAAATCCCAATATTCCCTTTAACCTAGAGAATGACAACATTAATTATCTATTAAGATTTTGGCCAATTCTAAATTTAGTCCAAATTTGGCTACAACATGAACATGATAATTTTAAAATTATGTGTGTGTTAAAATTAACAGTTAATTTTAAAATAAAATAAAATAAAAAGGTTGAAGTTAATCAAAATATAATAAATTAGGATAGATGTTACAATTTTTCTTGGGAGACATTATAATCAGACTTAAATCAAGATAATTTTGTGCAATTTTTTTTCCAAAAAGATTAATAGAAAATTATAAACTCCTCGTCCTTTTTTGTTTTTACAGAATAAAGAAAGAAGAAATCTTCAAATTTGAGATCAATAGGGCATCTGCGGCGGATTTANATGAAATAGTACTAGCATGGAATAATTTAATTGACTTTTCATGTTTTTTTTCGCTCTTATTGCTTTTAAGACCTCAGCTGATTTGACAACACATAACAGAAGAAATTCTTTTACTTGCTTGCTAGAAATGGAGGGATTGGGTTGATAGGGTTCATACTTCATACTAAATTAAACTTTTCATTGCTCATCTTAGTTTAATTACTATGCTTTTTTGATCCGTCTAAATTTGGAGATAGCTCTATTACTCCTTTAAAATTTTAAATTTAAACTGAGTTAGTCTTGAATTTTAGACTCATTGCTAAGCTCTCATGAATCAGAGCAATCTAATGTAAGTCAAAAGAATTCAACACTAGTAAAAGTGACATAAATTGGATAAAACAGAAATTTTAAAGAAAAAGTTTGGGGAGAATAGCACCTTTTTTTTTTTTTTTTTTTTTTTTTTTTTTTTTTNGTGAACCTTAGATAATTTTTAATTATTTTGCCTCACATAGAATCATTTTAATTAGTTTTGTAAGAGCTTTATAATGAGTTATGTTGCACGGATATTTTAAAATTGGTGTCATACCCATTTTCAATACATACCGAAAACTTGAAACTTGTACTGGAGGAGGAAACTTATCTTGGCTTTTTTTTGAAAAAAAAAAAAAATTGGTACATTTTGAAATGGCTAAAACACTCATTTGACCTTATTTTACACTTATTCTCTTTTCCCCTATTATCTTTGATCATTTCCAAACCCAATCATCATTTGATTCTCTATTGAATTAAAAGAATATCGCATAATTTGCTAGTTGAAGCTAGTTTTTCTAGCTACCTTTGAGGTAATTATATATATATATAGTGTACTCATATTTTCATTTTTTAAAAAATAGTCGTATCGGCATTTCTTACCATACTAGGTACTAAACTCGTACTAGTACCCATACAACATAGATAATGAGCTTTAAAACAAGAGTTATTTATATCTAAATTAAAAGTTTTAAGGGGGTTGATAGCACTACTTCCCCCCTAAAAAAAGAGGTCTACAGGGATAGCAATACTAGAACTAAGTTCTTAGTCCTAAATGAATACTAAGATATATGGTATCTCAATTGTTGGGTGTATTTTAAGTACTTCTTAGAGGTTTTTATTTTTCTTTGTATTTTCAATTTTATAATTCCATTGTCAAACGTAGGTTTTAAGCATAACTTTATACTTTAGTTTCTCTAATTTTTTTTAAAAATATTATCCTGATTCTTGTAGCTTTAACTGTTTAAATTTAGTCTATCAAGTCTTATTTCCTTCTTATAGTTGTTGTAATTTAATATTTCTAAGTGATGTAAATTTCTTCAATTTCATCCCTCTCTATTTTTTTTTTATATATTTTTTGCTATAATTTTAGATTCAAATACAGAATTCATAAATTTTGAGGATGACCTAAATATTATTCAACTACAAGTCGTTTACTCAATTTCATCACTCTTTAAAAAATTTAAATATATTCTTTTATTTATGAATCTGCGTTTGATGATAAGATATCATGATATCATCGTCAGCTAATAATCTCATAATTCTCTTATGTAATTCTGGTCGCTGTATTTCTAATCCTTTCCCTTTGATTTGATATCATGTTTCTAAATATAATACAAACCCATAGAAAAATGGTTATCAGACACTACCTAACCCTTATACCATTCCATATTAGCAAGTTAGAAAATTTTAAGTATTAAAAATAAGTTTAAGTAGATACAGTTAAACTTAGATTATGTGTAACTATACCATTGTAAGTCTCAGTGATGGTGTAGAGAGAGCATTAATCAACCCTAATCATCTCAAAAAGAAAACAAACTAGTACATATCTTATGTTGATTTGGGCATTGACTAATGAGTTAATCTTGAAAATGACTACAAATAGAATTAATAAACAATAAGTGAGTTTAGGTTATTTCTCTTTCTCTGGAAGGCAGGCAACGACATGGCGTGTGCGTGATGGCACCGGCCATGCTCACAAGATCCAAATCTGGTTCACGAGACACACTTCTGTGAATTTATCAAAGTTAACGAAGCAGCCAAAATAATAGCTGTTTATTTTGGGGCCACTTCTCCAACCTTCTATCTTCTAATTAGCTGTTTTCTGCTTCCTTTGTCCCCACTTTTCCATCTGATTTTATCTCATCAATTGCCAACACTAACTATTGGATTCGATGGATGTCATGGGTGGGATTCCTGTGTCTTACTTAACTTTCATATCCTTCCCACTCTGACAGTTTCTTGTGGGATCCCTGAATTCTATCTTATTCACAATCCATTGCATATGTAAAAAGTTTTTGTTTTTTTTGTCCTTTACCTTCACGCGAAGAGGGGAGAGCATTTTTAGTGCTCTTTGGGAAAGTAAGGGATCAAGGTTAGGAATGGACAAAAGGCAGGGCCAAAAAGAGATTCTGTTTTAGTTTCGGGGATTGGGTTGGGATCACACTTTCCACCTCACGGGAATCTCTAAAATTTTTTAATACTAAAATACCCTTTATAGCACTTATATAGGGTACAATATATAAGGGTATGTTAATAATTTCATATACATAATTGATAAAAGAAAAATCATTTATGACACTTATATAGAGTATATGTAATTGATAATAAGTTTAAATATACTGTAGATTCCTGTAGTTTGAACAAATTTTTAATTATGTTCTTATAATTTTTTTTAGATCCTTATAATTTAAATTTTTTTAATTGGGTCCCTGTTATTATCCCTCGTTATAAATTGGTCAATTTAGTGCTGACATAATAAATAACTTATTTATGTGACAATAAAAAAAAAATTTGACGTGACGTCAAAATAGTACAAAAATTGCTACCTTATTAACCTTTTTTATGCATTTTTTTTAGCCAAAATTTGAAGAGATAGCACTTTTTGTGTCACTTTGGCACCATGTTAACTTATTTTATTGTCACATAGACAAGTTATTTGCTATGTTAGTACTAAACTGACGAAGTTATAATCGAAGGTGATAATAGGAACTCAATTAAAAAAAAAAATTAAACTATAAAGACAAAAAAAAAATTATAAAAATTTAATTCAAAATTTTTTAAAATTATAGAGTCTTGCAAAATATTTAAATTTTAATAATATATAAAATAGCCTAGTAACTTATCTGTGAATCATCGTTTTCCCCTAGGGATCGAGGACAGATGGAGATTTCTCCCCACCACTAAAGACGGAAATGGGGACAAGGGGAAGTGTTGAAGAGCAAAGGAGCATTCCTCACCCTTACCCCATTGACTAGGGTGCCCTACCTCGTTGCCATCCCTGATAAAGCCGGGTATCAAACTCGTGACCCCAGAGGGCACTAATGTCCTTTGATCTATACAGAAAGTTTATTCGTGTGAGATCTCACCAATATCAAAAGAAAATTTATCCAAATTGACTTAAAATTTAAATAAATCTAGCAAAATTTAGATATTATTATATTTGTAAATGTGAAATAATATAAGAATAAAAAATATGTAAATACTAAAACTCTACTTATACTCTCATAAAAAATAAAAAAAAAATCTCTACTTATACTTACTGTCGTTCTCCCAATTGAAATCTAAGTAATGCAACATGCAGAAGCACAAAACTTTCACAAACTATATGAACATAAGAATAACTATGTATACATAATTTTTTTTATAATAATTAATTGTTGTGTGTATGTGGTGTGGCAAAAATTGAATTCAATTTATTCCACTAGATTTTGCCACATCACAATCTATATACATTTACATTGATAAAATTTGTAATATTATTTATTCTCTAAAATTTAGCTGAACTATCTAAATCAAATTTTGTAGAATGTGTAATTTGTGTAAGTGGGACCACTAAAATTTGTACATATATTGTTCCTTTTTCTTGAAATCTCATTCATGTTAATCTAAGCTCATTGACCTGAATATTATATTTTAACAATAAAATTACACTTTTATCATATTTTTTAATTTAATTACCTAGATATTACAATGTTTAAAAAATTAAAAACAAAAAAAAATCTTTTTAGACATGTAGGGACCACAAGTGACCACGTGAGACACGCCAATAACTCATTGGTGTGTCCCTTCTTGCCACATGTAGGGACCACAAGTGACCACGTGAGATACGCCAATAACTCATTGGCGTGTCCCTTCTTGTCACATTCTTTTTTAATTTTCTTTTAATTCTTATAGACAGCTAAAGAAAGGACACGCAATGGGGTACCAACGTATTTGACGTTGACACACCACTTGATTACTGGCGCGTCTAGTAGTCTCCACTTATGTTTTTTTTTTTTTTTAATTTTTTTAAAATATAATATTAAGGTAAAAAAGTTAGAATGTATAATAAATATATAAAATTGTTTCTGAAATCTATATTCCGCCCGTTGATCTATAATACCTCAAACTTGGGAGATTCCTGTTGGTGCAGACACAAGAGTTTCGTATATGTTAAGACCACCCAATTCAACTGCATTACAAGATTTATTTATCGAAGAACAGTTTGACGGTAGCATCTACGTACATTTAAATTATGACATTTTTCTTTGATTATTCATGCCCATTTTTCCATATTTGATTAATNCTATATTCCGCCCGTTGATCTATAATAGCTCAAACTTGGGAGATTCCTGTTGGTGCAGACACAAGAGTTTCGTATATGTTAAGACCACCCAATTCAACTGCATTACAAGATTTATTTATCGAAGAACAGTTTGACGGTAGCATCTACGTACATTTAAATTATGACATTTTTCTTTAATTATTCATGCCCATTTTTCCATATTTGATTAATCAGCATGAATGTTTTCGCGGACCAAGGAAGAAATTGAGTATGTTTAGCTGAAAAGCATAAAATTGAAAGAACCACAGCTTGATTTGCCAAATCCTTCTCAAACTTATAAAGTACACTAATAATCAATCTTGCAGATTTATTAACTAAGTTAAGCACAAATTTAAGCAATTACAATACTGGATTTTAGATTGTGTTACAAGTCTCATATCGGTCTCACAAGTAATTCTAGGGGGATACTTTAGTCTAATAGACTCTCTCATCTAGCAGCTAATCTTTTGAGTTGAACTTTCTTCTTAGGCTAAAGACTTAATATGTGTGCTTTCATTGAGAGTTAGTGTCATCTAAAAGGAAAAAAAAAATGGCTATTTGGTGCCGAGAAGAGTTTGGAGTGAGAGCCACTCATGGGCGTCTGGCTTCTCAAGGGGTGGGCAATGTTACAAGTCAGTTCTACAAGTAATTTTGGAATAGTACTTAAGCTTAAGACTCTTTCACCTAACAAATTAGTCTTTTGAGTTGAAGTCTCCTCTTGGGTTTAAGACCTAACAACATGAGTGGCCAAAATCATACAACCTACAATTTGGGTGGAAAAATCGAGACCCGCTTGACCCACATAAATTATCATCCCTACTGGTAATGTATCAAGGTATCCACTCCCCTAGTCGAGACGTACCAGAAACATACTCGAGGAAAAAACTCATCTTAACTTCTTTTTTTTTTTTTTTAAAAAAAAAACCATTGGTACATTTTGAAATGGCTAAAATGTCCATTTTAACATTGTTTTACACTTATTCTCTTTTCCTTCATTAGCTTTGATCCTACACAAACTCAACCACCATTCTATTCTCTACTAAATTGAAGGAATATAACATAATTTGTCAATTGAAGCTAGTTTTTTCAGTTACCTTTGAGGTAATATATATATGATGTGACGTATTCATACTCCTATTTTTTAAAAAATAACCGTATCGGTGTTTCGTATCGTATTAAATACAAAATTTGTATTAGTACCCGTGCAACATAGCCTTCGTCACACCCCTCTTCCCCATCCCAATCTCCTAGACTATCACTATCACCATCTATCCACTCATCCAATCTTCCAGCCACCTTTCTTCCTGCCCATCCTACCTCCAGATTATCTGTTACGGAAATCATTCCCCAGTTGGGCACCAAACCCAGGTTGCCCAACTTCATTCATATAATTATAAAGTAGGTGAAAGAAACATGCCCCGGTCTATGTTAAACCTCATGTACGCTATAGAAATTAATTGGCTTAGCACCAGCAGCTTCAAAAAGCATGTGCACAGTGTAGGATGCAGACACGAAAGAAAGATCACCCGTTTAAGCAAATGACTTATTTAATCCCTTATGTAACAAGGGCTTATATTAGAAAATCTTATACAATAAACTCCTTTTAAATTAAGTTATTTTCTGTTTAGATACATAATTCAAAAAGAGCTTTCAAAATCAATAAACTCTTTTTAAAAATATTTGAATAAATAATTATATAAGTGCTTATGTTGTTAAAATTACTGAAATAGGCATTTTACAAGCACTCATTAAAAAATTACCAATTACAAGCACTCATGAATATCTCTTCCATAAATTGTAATTTCACATCAAATTCTCTAAAATGTATGAAAATGTTTGTTGAATATAGAATCAAATTTAAATAAAAGTATTAATTAATATGTAATTTATTTCACAAAAGTATAATTTTTTTTTTTTGGTTTTGTATTAATGAACTGGGCAGTGCCCAACAAGAGCACAACTTAAACAGACTAGAAAGGGCAAAGAAACCCTACAGCATCACCGACAACGAGGAGGTGGAGATCCGGCAGAGGAGAGTTCACGAAATAAGTTAAAAATAGCTTTTCAAAGTTAGTAAGCTATTCAGATAAACTTATCCAAACACTATTTTTATTTACATATAAGCACTTATAACAGTAGAGAAACTCCAATAAATCATAAGCTATGCTATCCAAACGAGGCATAGGTCAAATTTCAGAAAGATGAGACTCTGGCCTGATTTCTGGATAAAACTATCACTAAAGCACTATACAAATATGGACTGTTCTGAACCAAAAATATCTTATGATGCTGTCAAAAAAGGGCGGCGGGCGGATGGATCTAAATCTCTATAAGTTAACATAAATGATATTCATAACCCTTGTAATGAATCTTGATCACAAGTAAGCATCAAGATATCCATATGAATGCCTCCTATTATACTGTAGCAAGCTTGCATAAGTCCGATCCCAGATGCCAATATACATAGACTCGTCATCGGGACTTAGGGAAACCCCAGAAATCTCTCCAAAGAAATCAATCTCTTGACGCTTTTTGTAATCTGCTTTTGTACTATACACATGCACAAAATCTGCAGGTTCAGCCACCACCATAAATTGACCATCTGAAGAAAAGCGAATAGATCGAGCTGCCCCCAGGTTACCCTTGAGAATGGCCACAGGAGATGATAACTGTCTGATATCCCATACTCTGCAAGTCTTATCCTGATTCCCCGTGGCGAAGATTTGTCCGTTAGGGTGCCATGCAGAAGCAAAAGAGTAATCTCGATGACCAACCACAGAAGCAACAGTCTAAAACATAGATAAACTCCAAAGATGTTAGTGGAATTTCTTACTCCAAGCACAGTATGTTGCTTTTTGTAAGACATAAGACTTCAGAAGAAATTAAAAGCACAAAAAAGTTTACAAAGCTAATGTGATCCTGTTAATTTTCACCATATCTGTATCACATGCAATTCAATCTCACCTTCCCATCTCTCTCTATACCTTGCACAACCTTTTTAACGTTTTAATAGAGTCTACCCATGTCACAGCATGAGTGTCACATGAAAGTTACGTTTGTTACACATTTTCTCCTTGCAAAGTCAGATTTAACAAAAGACAGATAAGTCTGCAGCATGAGCACTCACTAATAATGAATTGGTTCAAGGCGTTGATTTGAAAATGATAGAATAGTTCAGAAAGTTATGACTAAAAGAATATTAAACATCTAAAACAAATATTCCACCTGAATTTAAAGGAACTAATTCCTGAGATAACCAAGATAGGAGAAAACCATAACCATAAAGATAAGAGAAACAAAGTGGATTTAAAAAACCTTGGTATTTGATCCATTATAAACCATTAAAAGGAAGAAAGTAAACATTCAAAACAATGCTTCAAAGGCCTGAAGAAGAACTATGTACCTTCCCATTTTGGGGATCCACTAGCAGGCCATCCAGGTTATCACCAACAACAGTCATAAGTCTACGGTCTGGACTGATTGATGTATGCTGTATCAAGATTCAAGTGCAACTAGTAAGACTTCAAAGCAGTATATACTATATATGGAATCACAGTCACCATCAGAGTCTTGACACATCGATCAGATATGGCAAGGCTGTGATAATAAGACAAAAGAAAATGTTTTCTCTTGCTATTGATCGTGGTCTTGGATAAACTAATTTTTGAGTCTCATCGGCCACCAAATTATAGAATGCAGAAGGCATTAAACCTGAGCTCTTATCTGACTATTAGGACAGAACTAAGGATTATTAACAACTCAAATATGATCTTAACCAAACCAGAATAGAATTTGAGCATCAAGGTTGAATTTTTTTTTTTTTTTGGGAGGAGGATGGATAAAAGAGCATTAAGGTGGATATAATCACTTGAATTCAAATCCAAACATCACTAAAATATATTTGTTCAAATGCATATTTTAATATGATTTCATATTTATGCAATCTTATACATACTTTATACATTAAATTATTGAATTATTTACAATGTATAGATTATACATGTTCACTAGGCATATGCTGAGATACTGGTATCTATATAGTACACAACCTATTAACCAAAACGAGTAACATAGCAGGTGGAAGGGTTGGGACAGCAGTAAATCCTAACTCTCTCACTCTAATTCCAACTGCTTCAAGCAAGGAGGTCTGACTAATTTATCAGATACTTGCAAGGGAACTAAATATTTACGATAATCTAATTGGGTTCAAGTTAATTTGTATATGGTGCCTGAGTCAACTTGGAATTCAGGGTCAAAGTCTAAGAAATTCAATCAGATCTACTTGGAATGTTTTGATTCAATAATAGTACTGCTAAAATCTCATAATCTACTGAGGTACCAGATCTGTTCTGAAATTCAATCTTTTTATGTTTTATAACAAGAAAGCTAATAAATCCTGTGTCCAAGAAAAAAATTATGTACACAAGAGAATGCTAAGGTAAGTTTGTAGTAACACTAGTAGAGAAAGGATAAGAAATCGAAATATACAATCAAATAATTAATAATGAACCATGGCATATAGTTGAGGCATATATGAACTGTGAATGCAGGTGCTCAGTGTGTAGGGTGAGAATATTAGAGATAAGGGGTTAACCAAAATAAACTCAAATAGAATTATAATTTTACATATAGATTAGAATATCAGCAAGAATTAAAGAATTAACAGCATCTCTTAGAATGCTAAACGAGTGCTCACATTGACTGGCCAAGGGAACGGGAAGTGATTCAAAAGCTGAAACCTTTCCATGTCATATTGTCGTACACCAGAATCATTATTGGATGCCATAAAATGAGTTCCACCCCTGTAAGAGTTTATGTGTCAAGGAATGCTCAAGAACAAAAGTCAAAAAGGTATAAAAGGAGTTCAACTACTCAACATTTCATGAAATACCTTAAGCTGTCATATATCTCAATTGCATTTGTAATTGCATTATCATCATATGTGGTCCGAGTACAAAAGCTTACTCCCTCCTTATCCAGACGCTGCATCAAACAGGGAGAAAAAAAAATGCTGCATCAGATATAACCTGGCACAAACTGGAAAAAGGAGGGTACACCAAATACACACATGAATCACTGAAGCCTTCTCTGACACTCTAAACTTGATAGTGGCAGTCAGTCCTCTTGTATATTTGTAATAGAACAAATAGGGAAATAAAAAAGGAACAGAGGAGCATATGGAACATTATTGCAGAAGGTTAAGAGAGAGAGAGAGAGAGAGAGAGAGAGAGAGAGAGAGAGGGGGGGGGGCGAAGAAAACAGTAAATAAAAACATTTTTATGAATAAGAATTTTATTCCAAGGAAAAAGCTATGAAGCAACTGACCCTGCCTAAGTACAAACAACTCACCCAACTAACACCAAACCAAAATAATTAAAAACCAATCTTCTTCATAAATCCCTATTAGTAATATTCTTAAAGAAAGCACAGGACATCAGCTAATTGTATTATTATTAATTATTAATCAAAGATTGAGATCTTTAATACAAAATCATCTCCAAGAACCTTAAAGTCTACCAGGAAGGCTCTTAAAACCAGTAAGGATAATACCAATCATATTTAATAAAATAGAGCCTCCATGAATTTAGGCCCAGACTTTCTATGGAAATTTATGCAAAGCTTGACATATAAATAAAATGTCCTAAATGTCTGATTCCAAAACTGACAATCCACTATCTTTATTAGACATCTCTGCGACCATATAGTGTCCATTGCCAATGGAGAACACCACTCAGTCATTGAAGAAAATTCAAGCTCTCTCCACTAAAAATCGGAACTAAATAATCCACAACCGTAACTATCATCAAGGCTCCCCTATTATGAAGTCTTTACCCATGTTATACTGAAATTGGCTCAATGGCAATGCCATGATGGATAAAACAAAGACAAATTAATGAAAAACATTAGTAGAATGAAGGACACATCTTTGATATTTATCTATTTATTATTGATAAAACTGAGGTAGCATCATTAATTTCTATATTATCTCTGAACTGCTTTCTGACTTCACCAATCTTTAGACAAATAAATGGAATGTGTTATGCCTTCCTTATTCTCAATCACCATATTAACAAGTCAGAACAGACTTTTTTGAACACATCAAACATCACACAGATCAACAGTCAGAAAGTTCTGAAAAGAATATGTGGACAGCTCTGAAGAAAACTGATAAACAAATTATGCTGATCTTCAACCAATGCATAAAGCAACCCCATCATTGAGTGCACTACCAGCAGCCAAAAGGCTTATATATACAAATACCTACCAAATATATGAACTAACCTTACAAGTAAGCTCTCCTTGAAAACCACCCGCAACAAGGAATTTATCCTTTACAGCCAATGTGCTAATCTGGGTCTGAGAAAAACCTTCTAACAAATTTCCTGCATACCTCTACAAGAACAAATAATAGAATTTAGCAGACAAAATATAAATGTATACTTAACCACAAACGTTTTTAATAAAAGAAGAACAAGGAGTGTAAGGAGTTTTGGAGTCCCCCGCTTTTTGTTGTTGGCTAGTTTAGGCAGATACCTTATCCTCCAGCATTGTACTTCTCACTCTAACTGTCTAACAAATTTTTCTTCTTTTATCAAAGAATTAAAGCCGAAAAAAATGATTTTGAAGGTCAAGTTCTTGACGGTCTTGGGTCATTTTAGTATCCAAATCAATCACCTCACCTACAGGTTATAAATCTGTACCAAAGTCTTTTCTCCCAAATGTTTAAAGAGAATTTCAGTATGAAGCTTAACAGAGATCTCTTAACATTTCCAGAGATATAAATGTCACTTATTATCAAGTTTCCCCTTTTCATTTAAGGCTTACTACATAGCTTTTATAGATACAAGTCCTAATCAAATGGATACCTCATCCAGTTAAGATAAAATAACTTGTGGGCCTACAAATATGTCCTGTTGTCTGAAGCAACACAGTGCTTTGAGAGCCTCAAAATTTAAAATAGATAAAAGATGTTTGACTCTGAGGCAAGTATGACAAGTATAACATCCCTTCTTTCAACAAACATTGTTCCCTGTTAACTGTTCACAACTCACAGGATATCAATGAATGCATATGTAGCACTTCACCATCCTATACCAAAAAAAAAAAAACTTCAGAAACCATTTTCTTACCCACAAGACCCCTGAAGCTTACCTAGTCAGCACCCAAATAATGCATAACAGACAGAACCGAAAAGTTGATCTTGGTGCCATCAAAATTACATCTAGTCTCTTGTTATTAAGCAACTCCACCACTAGAACTAGACTCTCCAGCCCCAAATCAATCAAAGAACCACATCCTTGGATTGGATTCCACAAAACTCATCATTTAAACAATCAGTTTGACTAGCCCAAGTACCGAATGGTAAACACCCCCAAGAGAACACTTGCGGTGATTTGTTAAGCTTTACATCAATAACCAATAAGCCATGAATATAGCCAAAAAAGTCTTATTTATACATGAACAAGGTTGTATAAAAGATTGCATTACCTCAGTGGGTGCCACATGTCCGGCAAAATTGATTATCTCCGACAAATTGCCAGTTAACGATGACCAGTGCATAACTGAATAGTTGGAAATAAGATAGACATCATGTTTTGAAGTAGCCCAAACTAAGTTCCTTAGCTGCATCCCAGTAGCACAAAGTTTTTATCATGAACCACACAAACATAAATCTCGTAACATTGAAGGCTTGAAGCTATAACTTGAACAATGCCTCCAAGATAAATTTACATGTGTTTGATTTATGTAAAAGAAAACAACTAAATTCAAATTAACAGCATAGTACAGTAAAATGAAGGTATAAGTGGAAAGGAATATCATCCAATGGTGAAATTCATATGTATCTCAAGCTAAAGCAAAAGACAGCCTCACAAGTCCCAACATTGTGGTCAATAAATATGCAAGACCCAAATTATATCACCATAAGAGAAGACTGTTATGAGTTGAACTCTTAGCAGTGTATATTTTCTGATTGTTGTATAAGGGAGCAATAAGGAGCTCCAAATGACAAGTATATGCATCAGTGTCATATGATATAATCTCTGGAGCAACATTAAATACTTATAAAAATCCTTCAAGAAATGTAAGGGAATATCAAGATAATCAGGTGTAACAAATGAAAAATCAACAAACCTGAAAATGAAGGATGGTAGGCATAACCAATCTTGTATTATGGAAGAATTCATAGTAGTTGCCACCCTTCTCCATTTGTTTGCACTCCTGAGACAAAAGAATTGAATATCATAATTTATAATATTTTTCCAAAGACTTCTCATGTAAGTGATCTGCCCCTCCTCCCTACTCTCCCAAAGAAAATGGAAAAGAAGTTTAGAAATCTAATAGACCTTGTCTACAGCTTCTCCAGATGAAGGAATGTTCTCATAATTTCTGTACTGTTCTAGCCTTGTCAATCTGTATCTTTCTCTGGTTATATTCAATCTCTCCCACTGGATACCTTGAATGTCCTTGCCCTTCCTTGCTTGCGCAGCTGATGTATCCGTCACCTTGGTAATCTATTTATGTTAAACACCAAAAAAAGACTCAAGATTCTCTTGCTACAACAATGAAATGATACAAAAATTAATCAAAATAGTCCCAACAAGAGAAAGAAAACAAACCATTTCATATTCATCAACACCAATATCTCCGCCACCTGCACCATAGTTCTCGTCATCTATTTCGTCAATGAAGTCATCCATCTCACCAGCTTCAGCCATGTAATCAAATTCGTACAGGTGATGATAGGACATGCTCTATCTGCATTCAAGTGCAAAGTTCTAATTTTTTAAAACTTCATTTACAGGATTTTTAAAATTTCGAAGTCCCATGTCAGAGACTAAGAAGTAAGCAATAGCCATCAGCAAATAGACCATATGTTGTAAGAAAAGTAACACAAATTTTAAAAAATATATAGAGACAGAGAGATACCAAAAGGGAAAAAAGATTGTTCAAGACAACAAGTACTGAAATTTCCAACACTTCTAGAAGATTACCAGAAGAAATAGCAAAAGAAAGTAGAGAATAATTCAAACACTGCCCAAATTCTTCTTCATGGTATAAAAGTGATGCCCAATTTTTAATTCTTTTAAGATAGGACTTGGAAAATTCTATGTTTATATTGGAACACATCAAACAGTATACGTAAAACCCAGAATTGAAAATCCACAATTCGCAATGTAAAATTAAAAAAAGAACAGTACTTTTAGCATTTCACCTTATCATTCTAAATCAACATATATGAAATACACCTGGAAGAGGAAAGAATTATTCAGAACTGCCAAAAACCCATTTCAAACAAAAAATAATAATAATCTAAACCTCTTTCAATTTATATAGCCCATAAGATTTAAAAAAAAATATCACCCCAAATTAAAGCCAAAGAGGGACATATTCCAAAGAACAAAACGAGTAAACAGAAACGCGAAGCACCCCAAAACCGAGACGAGAACTGGCCATGGCGTTCTCAAACATCTCAAAATCTTCTGCCATATTTACTTGCTTCCCAGGAAAAAAAAAATTGAATTTTTAAAAACCCAGAAAGGAAAATAACCAGAGGTTGAAGCAAAGTCACAGAAACAGCAAAAGCCATCACCTTTTGGGTCCTTGCGAGAGTGAGAGAGGAGTTGGAAGTTGAGGAGATATATGTAAGGAAAGAGTAATCAACGAATTAAAGAGGGTAGCTTTAATTTGATGGATTGCAGAGTTTGTGTGGAAAAAGAAAGCTACTGAGGTGAGGGTTCGTTCTCTTCTCTTCTCTCTCAAATAATGATGTTGAGTGGTGGGATTTTTCGTGTTAGAAGAGTCTGAGAGAGTAAATGCGATTTGTCGGTAATTTTGGGTAAAGCGAAAGGGAGTGATTGCAAAGGGTAACGCACGCAAAAACTATTATGGCTTTTGCAATGGGAAATGCCAATGAGGGCACACATCATGCTGGGGGGGTCTGTTAGCCTATCCGTGTGTGTGGATGGAAAGTGTGCAAGAGATGATCATGACAACCCTATGGCCTCTTCTTTCTCTCTCTCTTAAATAGATGTGGTCCCCACTAAGTCACATCTCCGTTTGGAATTTTAGATAGAGTAAAATATGAACTAATTTTTTTCTATAACATTTAGGAGACTTGGCCTCACTTATGCTCAAGTGTGATCACACTTGATTGAAAATGAAGTGATTGATATATTCTAACCAATAATTAAAATATTCTTCACCTATGTAATGTTGTGGTTATTTCTTTAAGGTTTTCACACTTCAGAATAATTTTCTCTTTTGATTTTATCCTACTTTTTTCTTTAAAATACAGCAATTATCTTAAAATAGTGATGTAATTTTTGGATAAATTAGAAGAAATGGTGGTTGTAGTATTATTATAGTGGTATATATATTTTTTTTACATAAAAACATTTTGTGCAGGGGAAAAGAATAGTAGAGAATATGGCAAAAATAAAAATTATGATATCAAAATCTCTGGTTCAGCTAGAAGATATACTACTAGACCAATAGGTTATTGGCTATTATAATAATATTTAGCAACTTAAATATATTCTCTTTTTTATATATGAATTTATTAAAAATATAGATAAATATACATTATAATGTATATATAATATTTTTTAAAAATTACACCACTAAAAACTTTTTGTGTAATTTTTAAAATTAGAAGGGAAGCTTCTATGATTTTATCAAAACTCAAGAAATGAAAAACTGGTTTACCCTATATATAATTAAGAAGCAATTGCACATTAAAATTTATGTTTTTAGATTTTTTTTTTCTTTTTGAGTTCCTCTTCTGATGGAATTGAAAAAAAAAAAAATTATATTATTCCTCTAAATTTGAAGAAAGATAAAGTATTTTTTTCAAGTTATGTGAAATCATGTGAAAAAGATTGAACTTATTAAAAAAAATTGTGTGAGTCTAAGTTAAACTTTATATAAATTTAATTAAATATATATGTGTGAAATGTGAACTAATATATTTTATCAAAAAATATGAAATAATATAAAAATAACTAATGTATATATAGCATTATTCATTTTTTTAATTATTAGAGTATTCTTATACTAATTTTTACGTATTGAGACTAAATTCATCTTGAAATAATCTTTTAAAAAATAAAATACACACTCAAAAAAAAAATTCATTAAACTTTATCTGAATAAATTATATATCAATGTCCCACCGTCACTTATACTATGTTTTTTATTATTATCTTTTGGCTTGCCATGTTTGACCAGTATAATGACAGTTGTTTATTTATATAAGTTATCCATAATGTTAGGTCACCTCCTTAATTTTTTTTTTTTTTTGAGTTGATATGACCTCCTTAATTAGTTTTTAAAATTAAATAACACAACTGGTATTACTCTTCATAACAAAATCCCCGAACTTGTGATTGATTTGATTAGATAACATTCTACCAACCATAGTTTTGGCACTTCGCAGCAGATCATAGTTTTGACGCACGCTATCTTGGCTGCAAGGGTTGACGCTATCTTGGATTTTTAAATATTAATATGTAACTTGTAATGTAATAGTCTTGAAAAGTAAATCCTATCATATGATAACCATATTCCATCGAAACTTTTTCTTTTATTGATATTCCACCTAAACTTTAAGGTTGACAAGTTGATCAATAGTGAGCTTACTTCTTAAATNTATATATATATATATATATATATATATATATATTGATTGGGTATTTGTTTTATATTTGAACTTTAGTATTTGTTTTTTCTATAATATGTAATAGAAGTGAGGTACACATTTAAATGGGTTCATTGACCTGAATATTACATTTTAACAACAAAATTATATATTTATTATACTTTTTAACTTAATTATCTAAATATTACCATTTTCAAAAAATTAAAAACAAAAAAAAAAACTTTTCGAATATGTGAGGACCATAAGTGGCCACGTGGTGTGTCCCTTCTTGTCATGTTTTCCTTTAATTTTATTTTTAATTCTTATAGGCAACTGAAGAAATGACACACCGTGAGGCTACTAGCATGTCCGACATAGACATGCCACATGGTCATTGGCGCGTTTGGTGGTCCCCACATGTCCATTATATTTTTTTGTTTTTAATTTTTTTAAAAGTGTAATATTAAAATAAATAAGTTAAAAAGTGAAATAAATGTGTAAAATTATTTCTGAAATATTATATTCCGGTTAAAGAGCCCATTTAAATGTAACAGAAAAATAATATAAACTTTAGAAATAAAATAATAAAAGTGATTGAAATAATAGTGGAATAGTGGAATTAAGAAAAGATAAAATTATTTAAGTTTCACTAACTAAATGTAAATGAGAGTACATTTTTATTTACATTGTCAGTTGGTAAAAATTAAATAATTTTTATATGAAAAAATTCAATAATTTTCTCGTAATTTTCACCTAAAAATGTAAATGAATAGTTATTTAGCTAAATAAAATTATTTAATTTTGTTCCATTGATAATATAAAAAATTGTACACAATCATTAAACTCTGTCGGTCATTTATAAAGAAAAACTGTTAAAGATATAAACTGCTAATAAAATAACTTAGTTATTTTAATAATGTGTCATTTTTCTATTTAGTGAATAAGAATAGTGTGTAGAATTTATATTTACAATGAATCAAATTTATATAAATGAAATTCAACCATTTGATTTGAGTGAAAGAAGAAAACCTCCACATTAAGAAAATGTAAAAGGAATATGAAATAGAGTGCACATTCACACATTGTATCTTCTATGTTTTATTTTGCTAACAAAAAGAAAAAGGGGCTCTTGGGTCAATTTATGGGTGCTTGCCCACTTAAAGCCAATGAAGTATGGTCATGAAACTGCCCAGAAAATGCTAATCAACATTCTTTTCAACTCACTTATGCTAAAGGTATATCATAACATAACCAGAAAGAAACTATAGGAGATGACATAGCTGATCCCATATGGAAAAAAAGGGTACCAGTAGGCAATCCCCCCCTAAAAGACAAATAATAGGACAACATAAAATAGAAAAATAATATGTGCTTAAAATATGTATAATTATATTGTTTTTAAGATCATATTTGCCTTATAGGATTTTTGCTTTCTCTATACTTCAAACCCAAAAAAATTTTGTGCATGAGACTTTTTAAATATATAAAATATTTTAAGACCTTCATTTAATCGTTTAAGTTTTTGGGATATAATAATTCTTGGTGGGTGTTTATTTCTAATTCTCAATCGTATATTGTTTTTAAGATCATACGTGCTTTATAAGGCTTTTGTTTTGTCTACACTTCAAACCTAAATTTTTTTTGTGCATAAGACCTTTTAAATATGTAAAATATTTTAAGACATTCACCTAATCATTGAAGTTTTTGGGATGAAATAATTTTTGATAGGTGTTTATTTCTAATTCTCAATCGTATATTGTTTTTAAGATCATACTTGCTTTATAGGGTTTTTGTTTTGTCTACACTTCAAACCTAAAAAATTTTGTGCATAAGACCTTTTAAATATGTAAAATATTTTAAGACATTTACCTAATCATTGAAGTTTTTGGGATGAAATAATTCTTGATAGGTGTTTATTTCTAATTCTCAATCGTATATTGTTTTTAAGATCATATTTGCTTTATAGAACTTTTGTTTTGTCTACACTTCAAACCCAAAAAAATTTTGTGCATAAGACCTTTTAAATATGTAAAATATTTTAAGACATTCACCTAATCATTGAAGTTTTTGGGATGAAATAATTTTTGATAGGTGTTTATTTCTAATTCTCAATCATTCTCAAATTTTAATATGGTTTAATAGGGATGTTCGAACTCCATCGAAATATGACATGAACAAAAAAAATGACACAATATTAATCACTCCTAAATACAATTATTGAATACTAAAAATTCAACCACCTCTAGTTACCTGCCAAAAAAAATGTAGATAATTAAGCATATCTTTTAACTGAATTTGGTATGATCGATGTGAATCTCATTTCTTATCTATTCGAATATGCTCACATCACCCAAACCATAAGTTCAACTCACTTGAAATATATATATATAGATATATATATATATATAAAGAAAAAGAAGAAGAAGAGAATTCAGTAGTATTAAATTAGTTTTGGAGTTGTGCTTCAAGTTTTAAAATATATTGAATTTGTAACTTGATCAATTTGATGAAGCCCGTGTTATGATCCAGTTATGTGTTTTGGATTAAAAATTCATTCCTCTGCAAAAAATTACGAGCTGAATAGCACTGCTATGTCTCAAATCTAAAATTTGTTGAAACTTGAAAGCATCAAATATTAGGTTAAGATAGAATTCTAGAATGTTTATTACATGATAATTAATATGGCAACAAATATACGAAACAAGGCGATATATTTTGTCAAAGTAAACGCAGTTAGAACATTCTTGGAAAACAACATAAGATGAAATGAACCTTCATCTTCCATTCCTTACCTAAACACTGGGTGTGTTGGAATGGCATAATTAATCAACTAAATGGACAAGAATTGGTCACTTCATAGTCTTCCTTAATAAGTGATGAGGACAAGCCAACAACTACGTTGATTTGATATGGACTCAAGAGGTTCTCACGTCCTCTAGATGGAAGAAAAAATTATTGGTAAATAGTAAGTTAACCCACTTAGTAGTGTTACCCTTCCCTAATTGGAGGAGCTTTGGTGGGATCTACACTTCAAAATTAGTGTTGTTGTGAAGATTTTAAAAATTTGAGTCACTTAGTCTATGCTAGAAGAATTAGTTTCCTCTAAAATGTATAAACGATACAATATAAGAAAATGTACCAGAAAAAATAAATTAAAAAATATGAAATAGTGATTTTCTTTGACGTAATTAAACTAAAATTCTGTCAACTATTTTAGAATCTAACCCATACTAGGTAACTTGATTTTTCAAAATCTTCACAATAACATCAAATTTGCATCTTAAGTCCTACCAAAACCCTTAATTAAGGTTAACTAGGTTGTAGATTAATTAATCATAAGGCTCTCCTCACAATAAGAGAGTATTGTGTTCAAAGTAGAACTGGCAAATGACCCGGCCTAAAGCAAGCCAAGGACATTCTCGAGCCGGGTAGGCTTGGCAAGATTTTATACAGGTTGATATATAGTTAGCCCAGCCCTGTGCCAGCCCTATTATGAAATTCTCATTTAATTTTTTTTTTGTTAAAATGGAAAAAAAAAAGTATATTTGTAATTCTATATAGACTAATATAAATCACAATTTAACAATTCAAAATACTTCCATAAATAAAAATCCATCAAACAACAACCAATTAAGTTCTTAAGTAGTCGAACTCAACAATATAGCATACAATTGCTATAAGATTAAGTACTTTACTACTTTTGATGAACCTTAAAATAATAATAAGTCATACTCAACTAGACAACTACTCATCCCCAAATTTGAAATAAATAACTCAAATTTAACCTAATGTGAGCCTGTTGTTATCATTGATTATTTTTTCACATTTCTCCTTGTGGCGAACTAAGCATGAATCCCCACTATATTGAGGTTTGGTAATCACCATCTCACATATCGGACACTTTGCCCTAAGCTTTCCATCCTCAGTAGGTTCTAGCTTTTGGAAATGATCCCAGATTCTCGGCCTTTTTTTCTTTGACTTTGAGCTATTATTTCAATCCATAATAATCTGAGGCTATAATAATAATGATAATACATGATTTTAGTTTGCAAGCAAGAGTTCATAATTCAAAGATATGCATAGCAGCATATGCAATATGCATAAATCAACAATCAACATTTGAGTTCAACAATTATCCAAGACTCCAAACATAACATTAATTAAAACAAAATGAAACATCAATCTCGAACAAAGAAAGACCACACAATCCATCAATCTAACAATCATCATTATGAACCGAATCATTATCATCATCAAGATGTTATTTGAATCTTCCTTAGACAATTGAATATCCTCTGCATCACATCTATCTACAATTGATAATACAAGAGAAGTTAATAACTATATTAATTGCAAATAAAAAACAAAGAAGCCCTCTACACTAGTAATCTACTAATCTAGGGATTATTATTACCAAAAGGTCCAATTTCTTTATAACCATGTAACCAATTTTGAGTACAAATGAAGACTTGTCACAACGTGCCCGAAGGTCGCTACGACGCGGATGACAAACTTAAAGAAAAAGACTAGTTTTCGAAAGAAAATTTGGAGTCCCCACCAATTGTATTAGGAAAAATAGGGAACAATTGGAAAACCCTTTTTTTAATAAAAAAAAATAACGATTTGCAAACCAGAGAGGGTTTGGGAGTTTGTTTATGCATGGAGAAAGTGTTAGGCACCCTACAGCATCCGTCTAAAGACGGTTACCCTAAATTAATTATGCAAACATCATTATGGCCAAAATGTGTATTTTATTTACCCAAAATAATAAATATATTACAAGAATATTTGACTAAAATAAAAATAAAGAATTTAAACACGCAATGCATTAATTTTCTACCGAGACCTAAATCATTTCACCCCTTCATCGCATAAAGCGACGGTCCAGGGTGACGTTACCTTCACCTAGATCAGTTAGAGAAAGGCATTCCTATAGGACTGACTCGCCCTATCCTCCCATGATAAGTGAAGGGGCATATAGATATTACGCGACACAGGTATTTTTTTCTTACATGTAATGCAAATGCATAATTTTAAATAGAGTAAAACCCCTTTTTGGTCCCTGAAAAATAGATTCGGTGACACTTTGGTCCTTGAAAGATTTTTACCGACACTTTGGTCCCTGAAAGATTAATCTGTTAGCCATTTTAGTCCGCCACTTATCTCTATTAGTGGGTCTTCACGGAAAACACCACGTGGCATGTTAAGTGCCTATGTGGCTGTCAAATGTTGAGCTGGCAAGCTGACTAGGCATGGAAGTTGGCTGGTGGCATGGAAGTAACAAATACGATGCCGTTTTGGAGGCCTCCCATTCTTAACATAGACGGTGTCATTCTGGTTTGGGAGGAGAAGAACTCCATCGTGCCAAGAACACAGGAAATTCGAAATCCCTCATGGAAGGCTGAAACCCAAATTCCCTCAAGCACCGAAATCCCCCCAAAATCACCCAGCCATTTATGTATTTCTCTGTGGGTGCCTTAAGATATTTTCCCAAATTGGAACACAAACCCTAACCCCCAAATTGGAACATCGTGCCTCAAGCATCCCTTTCCTACGGATTTCCCTAATTTTTTGAACACAAACCCTAACCCCCAAATCGGTGTTTCCAGAACCCTCTGTCGCTAAATCTCTTAACCCCCAAATTGGAACCCATGATGTTGTGATATTTACCTTAGTCCCTTCGTTCACAATAGGAGAGAAAGGCGTGAATGGTGTGAAATTGCATAGGGTCCTTCATCGTCTGCGAGGTGAGGTTTCCCTTTTCTGTGTCAGGTACTTGAAGAATTTAATAAGTGTATGATAGCGTTGTTGTTTATAGCTTATGTTGTGATCCAGGGCTGGATAGTGGTTCCCAAAGTTGAAAGTATTTTATTGGTCTATCTTTGTTATGGTGGTCCAGCTGTTGTTCCTTTTGGAAAGTAGTGGACATGGGGTTTCTTTGTCATGGTTGTTGCGGTGGGACAGGGGTTGTCGACCTTGTGATTTTCTGTGATATTTTGGTGGGTTGCACGATTTCTGTGATATTGGTTTGTCTTTGTTATGTGATTTTCTAATATGGCTAATCTCATGTGGTGGTTCCTGGAAATTCGAAAGAAGGTGCAATTGGCATAAAAATAAGATAATTCCTGAGCCACTTTTAGAATAAAAACTTTTGTTGCTATGTGAAACAATTCTAGTCAACAGTTTGAAGGAATATTTTTCTTGTACCTAGAGAGAAAAGCACCACGCCATCCTTTATAATTTTCTGAAACTGAGTTTAAGATTGTTTAAGTAGCTTCCACTTATTACATTAAGAGCAAGTATTAACATAAAATTTTAAACTTACAAATATGATTTAAGGGATGAAAAAAAAAATTCTTTGCTATATTTTTTTATCCACCCAAGTTTAATATATATGGTCATGTTCTAGTGAGTTGTCCAGTTTGCAATTTGTTTTTGACACTAATGGCCTTTGACCTCTGTTGAATACATTGACTGTCTGTCTATTACAGTAATGGCCTTTGATGAAATCCATTTGTTACCCTGTCCAGTGTCCAGGAATAGAATAGTGAATCTTAATAAGACGAAAGTCCAAACAATCAGACACATATGTGTGTACAGTATAGATAAATAAACAAAAAGCNACCCAAGTTTAATATATATGGTCATGTTCTAGTGAGTTGTCCAATTTGCAATTTGTTTTTGACACTAATGGCCTTTGACCTCTGTTGAATACATTGACTGTCTGTCTATTACAGTAATGGCCTTTGGTGAAATCCATTTGTTACCCTGTCCAGTGTCCAGGAATAGAATAGTGAATCTTAATAAGACGAAAGCAAGAGGAACTTATTCTTATGTATTTATTCTTGTAGGGCTTGATAATATTTTTCCTTATTCTCCACAGTTCCAGTCCTTTTATAGTTTTTGCTTGGTAGAAGCTTGAAATTTTTGTCCGATATTTGGAAGGTATCTTTTGATGAATACTTGCCCCTTAAAGTTGCTTTGATCACATGTAAAAAATGTAGACACATCTTGTGATATGTTTGAGCTATCTAAGAATTTCATGTTAAGTTACGTGATCTTTTGTGAATGTGTGTTAGAAAGAACTGATGTTGGTTCTTCTATTTATGACACTGGTTATTCTTTAACTTAGGGGTTGATCTCATGAGTGGTGATGCAACTTTAATATCTCTGTTAATGCAAAGATTGACATGTTGATGAGTCCATGATGCTGGAAAGATCACAGGGGGCTTTTTGAACTCACTGAATCTGCCTACTCCTAAAATTTGCCCAGTAAGTGCAATTAATTATGCAACCAACTTAGCAAAGATAAAATTGGTGTGGTTAGTTTCTCATTTTCAGAATATGTTCACTATTTTGTTTTGTTGAGTGTTTTGTTGTTTATTAATGACTTAATAATACAGATTCAGTTATGTTGCTTGGTATATTCTGTTATGTAGTTGTTATGTACTTGATTTGTTGCTTGGAATATTACTGTATCATATGGTTTTTTGTCTTGGTGGCATTTGAATGTCTGTATTTTGTGTGTAGGGGGTGGAGCGTCCTTATAGCTTGGTTATCTATAGCCCTGGGTGTATAAATTTTGATCAGATAACTTTCACAAGTATATAGGTTTAGGGGTTGAAATGTAAAAAACTTATGACCACTATCTCACCAAAGTAACCAATATTCTCAATTGACACCAAATAGTTTCTATATAATTTTATCTTATACAATAGCACATAGTTCAATGATTGTATAATACTGTTTAACACTATCAATAAATTGACATTATGGTTGGTATCTTTTTGGATAATTATTATTTTTTTATTCTTTTATTCCTTAGTGTGTATGTTTTACTGAACTTTTGAGCTTTAAATATGGTTGGACAAGTTTTATATATTTGTCAAAGAGTTCTAGAAAGTTACTCTTTAGCCCTTGGGTGTGTGTTATCTAAACTTGGGTTTATTTAATATTTCCTTGTTTTCTTTGAATGTTTGTTAAGCCTAACAATTATCAGTTATGTGTGATTCTGTATATAAACTGACTGGCCATTTTTTTTTTCTTGCAATAACTTGTGTGCATAAGTTTAGAAATATGAAGTTTTTGATACTAATCAAAGTTATCAATTTGTTATCTTTAGAGCACCCATCTTAATTAATGTTCTGAAGGAGTTATGTTTACATATTCCCAAGTGTTTTCGTGAAACTGACTTCTTTCCTGCTGACGTAGCAGATCAATGTCACAATATACCATTAGGATATAAGTTGGAAAAGTGCAGCTCTCGTTCCAGTGACTGTTTCAGTTGAAAGTGAAGGTCAAACTAGTGCAATGTGGTATACATTGGATAGCCCATCAGGGTAGGTAATACCTGCTTTTAGAAGTATTTTGTTTGTTTGTTAGTAGTACTTCTTATGCCTTACAAATAACAAATGGGTTGGCCTTAATCCAACAACTTTAGTAATATTATTGACTTAGAAACCCATTTTTTAAAGATTTTAGTAATAACATATTTATTGGTTCAGTGATTTGTTGTTTATTATTGCTTTAGTTTTATTATTGACTTAATCCAACAGCTTCATTTTTATTGCTTGGAACACTGTGTTGAACACTCTATTATGTACTTGATTTGTTGCTCGCTATATTATTGCACCATATGTTGGCTGTTTGTCATCACCAGTTTTTATTGTTTGAAGCTTGAAGAATGGACCGTTATGTAACCCTCATCATGCACCATGGTGGGAAGTTTGTGTGTGAACCGACGCTTGCATATGTGGACGGGGAGGAAGATGCATGGGACTGGGTTGATATTGACAAGGTTGCTATTCCAACTGTTACACAGTTGTTTTGTGAGCATGGGTACGTTGCTTATGAAAACTGTTACTAGTTAGTGCCTGGTCTAAGCCTAGAGGATGGGCTAAGGCCCCTTAAGGGTGACATGGATGTTATAGAACTGTTTGGTGCACATTTGGCGGTTGATGAGATTGAGTTCTACTTTGAGCACCCAGTCATTGAAGATCCTGAGTTGGTGGAGCCTATCCTTATTCTGCCATACCATATAGAAGCTAACGATGAGTATGAAGGTATTGAGAACAATAATAGAGAGGGTGAGACACAAGGGCAGAATGTGTGTCACGAGTCAGTGAATGCAAACAACGACGGTGATGAGCATATCCAACACACTGATGATGACCAGGAATATCTCTCTTACCTAAGAAGGGGTGCGAGGCAGGAAGAGCTATACAACAGAGGTGATGAAGTACATGTGCAACATCCTAGCGATGAATACATCAATGTTGACCATGATGAAGACGGTAGAGGAGAACAAGAAAATCCCAGTGACAGTGGCTCAAGTGAATTAGGTTCTAGTGATTCAAGTGGCTCAGAAGATGAAGATGGCTGCCATGATGCCAAAAGTAGCCCAAGAAGTTCACCACCAATCCTTGGGAGCACATATATGGAATACACACAAGCAGCCGCTGAGTATCAGAATAAGATGTCCGTTCCTGGGGGGGAAACAAGTGCTAATCCTAGTCAGACAAGAAGAAGAGGTGGTAAGCAGAAAAAGAACTACCCATCGGAGACATATATAAATCCATTTGAGGGGCAAGGATATGAGACAGAGGATGTGCACACCCTGGACAGCTCTGGACCAGAGGATGGTGGCTGTGAAAGAGGTGAAGTATTCCCACAATATAATCCACAAGCATAATTCGGGGCTGTGAACCTAGAGCTTGGGATGGAATTTCCATCCATAAGTGCATTCAAGGAAGTAGTCAAAGACTACAACATTCATCTAGGCAGGCCTATAAGTTGGGTCAAAAATGATAAGGAGAGGGCTTGGACTGTATGCATAAATGGCTGTGAATGGGAGATTTTCTGCTCCTTCAGTAATGCAACACACAGCTTCCAAGTCAAGACCTTCATGAACACACACACCTGTAGCAGGAAGATATCAAACAGGCAAGCTAATTCTAAATGGGTGGCACAAAAGCTTGTAGAAGAAGTCAGAGGATTTCCGTCCATGGAGGGTATTGATGCGTTGAGGTTGGTTAAACGAAAATACAATGTCAATGTAAATGAGAGGACAATCTTCAAGCATTGAAAAAGGCAATAAAAGTGGTTGAAAGAACATAGAGAGAACAATATGCAGCGTTGTGGGACTATTGTGGTGAGCTAAAAAGAGTAGACCCCAGAGGAACTGTGCAGCTCGCTGTGGATAGACCACATGGTGCTTTGACACCAAACTTTGCCAGACTATACATTTGTCTAGATGCTTGCAAAGCAGGATTCATGGCTGCCTGCAGACCTCTGATTGGACTCGATGGGTGCTTCCTGAAAAGGTACTATGGTGGGATCTTATTGGCTGCAGTTGCTCAAGATGGGAACAACTCTTTCTACCCGATTGCATATGCCGTTGTCGATCTTGAGACCAAGGACACCTGGAGATGGTTTCTGACAAGATTGATTAAAGACATAGGAGATCCTAGAGAACACAGCTGGAATTTCATTTCTGATCAGCAGAAAGTAAACTCTTACCACTACCTGTGATGTTACACTCCATTATAAGTTGTAATGCTTTAGGGGCTAACACATTTTTCCTGTTTTCCTGTAAAGGGTTTGGAACCTGCACTGGCCGACAGCTCCTCATAGGTCATGTGTGATGCACATTTGGAAGAATTTCTGTAAGACCTGGAAGAGCAAGGAACTTAGAGCTCAGGTGTTTTTAGTAGTAAAGTCAACTACGATGGGGGAATTTGACAGACATATGGCTCATATCAGAGCGATTGACCAACATGTCTATGACTGGTTAATGAAAAATGCTCCAGCTAGATGGGTCAAAGGATCATTTAGCACCTATAGTAAGAATCAAGCCATTACCAATAACATGTGCAAGCAATTCAACAAGGAAATACGAACATTCAGATGTAAGCCAATCCTGACTATGCTAAAAGAAATATGGTGTTATATTATGAGGAAGAGGTCATATATGCTTCTGAAGATTTGAAAGTACAAGAATTAGCATGTACCAATAGGGATCTCATTTCTTGATACCAAGAAGAGGAGAAGTTCGGATTGGTGTCCTCTATCGGCCGGAGATCCTGCCGGGCACAAGTATGAGGTTAGTTGAGGGCCAACTGACAAAGTGGTTGTCAATTTGTCAACTAGGACCTGCTCCTGTAGGGTTTAGGATTTGACTAGTATACCCTGTAGACATGCTTGTGCCACATTCGCATCAAACAATGAAGACCCAGACACAGGTGTTAATGCTTGGTACCTAACCAACATTTGGTTGAAGGCTTACGAGCCTTTTATAGAACCATTGGTAGGGCAAGATTATTGGCAGAGAACATACCACGGTGATATTAATCCTCCTCCTTTCAAGAGACCAGTTGGTAGGCCAAAAAAGAATTGAAGTAAGGTGAATGATGTTCCACATGATTTTAGCCGGATGAAGAGAAAATACAGGGCCATTAAATGCTCCAAATGTGGTGGCACCGAACACAACACGAGGACTTGCAAGGGAGTGGAACCACGGAAGCGCCAAAAGAAGACCAAGGGGCCAACCGACCAACCTGCTGCCGAGGAACAGACCCTAGTGACCCAACCTGTTGATTCACAAGCCCCACCCCCCGACCCAGATTCTCAAGCTGAAGGACTACACCCTAAGAAGAAGACACCCCAAGAGAAGAAAAAGGTACAGCAAGTATGGTTATTTCATTTACTTCCCTAACAAGATTAGTTGTATATAATATTGTTTTATATAAAAAAAAACTTTCACTTAACTTGTGTCTATTCATAGGGATCAAGACGACATAGCAACACCACAGGCAATGAGGAGATTGTAACTACAAATACCATCCAAGCAGCAACCACCGCTACTAGACAGAGATTCTCAGCATACCTTTCAACTGAACACTCCAGGAAAGGGAAAGAGAAATTGTTGTCAGATGTGTGACTGTTGCTACAAACTGTGTTGCTTGAATTTTTTGTGCGTATGTAATTAGGTTCACATGTTGTTGTTAAAGGAAATTAACCTATTTTGTAGAAATGAATGTAAAATAACCAAATATCTGTTTTAGGGACCGTTATTTCACTTACTGACATATGTTGGCTGCTAATTGGCCCTCGCCTAATTATATGACAATGCAACTTATTTGCTGATGTTGCCCAGTGGCGTTCTTGTTGAAATGTTCATATAGACATTACTTTAGTAGCTGCACCACAATGTCTTGAAACAGTATTCTGGATTTTACTATCTGTACAGGAGTTGATATTGAAATGTAAGCCCATGGTAAATGCTAATGGGTAGGCTTATATTTCCCTTCCACTGCCTTCATATTTATGTTTATTCTTGTTATATTTTTACTGGTTTGAAGGAGTTGGTTAGGTGTCAAGCAACCAACTCAAAAACAAATATAGAATATTTTGATTAGATTATTTGATTATTTGATCATAAAAATTAATGTTCTTTACTAGTTTGGGAAGACTGTTTGGTGGTTTAATTATTTTGATCAGATTCTTATATTGGAAAATGCACAGGTCATGAGGAATTTTTTTGGAATTCTTGGTTGATATGTTGTTTTCATATAATCCAATGGGCATGCCTTATTTTGCTGGTTGAAATCTTGGTCTCTAGTGTAATTTTCCAAGTCAACTCTTTCCACAAAAAAAACACAATCCATAGTTTCTCATTTAAATAACAAATTGTGTATTTTTTGCAACAATACGGTAAAGCGATTGATGCACAACCTGTTTGAAATATACAAAATGGTAAGCAACATCTACATTCTAGAAAGTTTATCAACTCAGTAGGAGATAATACATTACAACTGATGTTAAGCTTTATTTTACAAATAACACAATCCACACAAAAACAACCAACAAACCACATGTTATTTTTAGTTTCCTATTTTCACTTTCAAGATGCTTAATTGTGTTCTGCATCTTTAGCACCTTTTTCTCATTTGTTGTGTAGGACTTAGGGGTTCTTGTAACCACCCCTTCAAAGTTCTCGACCCATTGAACGAATCCACAACATAAGTCTTGATTCTACATGTAAAGATGTTGACCATGAGTTAAAATAAGAAATTCGCCACTAGAAACGACAAGCCTTTTAAATTGAGTAAATATGTAATCCAGTATAACTTTCCCCTCAAACCTTGTAATGTAGACAACGCCAAAATGGGCGATTTGGGTTCTCTTTCGTCTTCGAAATCAGCATTATCACCATTTGATTAAAGCCGCATAGATAAGGCCTAGTATGGTCAGATATAGCATATGTACCGCCTTTTATGCTTGACCTACTAGAGCTACCTTCATGGATATGCTGTCCATGGATTGCCGGAGTGAATGACTCATCATCAACCATCACATAACGTCGTTTAGGGACTCCTTCGTCCTCAACGATCATTTCATCAAAACCTTTGACAACCAACCAAAACAAACAAAACCTGTTAAACATATATGCTTCACCTATTATTTCCATGCAAAATGTAAAAAATTCCTATCGGCATATATTGCATGCCTAATTTAATTTTAAATGGTATATATAATTAAAAATGTCTAAGAAATCCAGTGAAGCAATAGAGAATCTCATATTTCACTTTTTATGCATTAACTAATTATTACTTAGCAACCACTACACCGTAGTTGTTCAACAAATAAATTGTAATTTTGCACTCAATTCTTATATTTGACCTCATGTTATTTTGCTAAAACATAGTAATGGATAATTTAAAAACAACAGAGTTCATCATGTAGAACCTATAACAAATGTATAATTCAAAGCTGTAAAAGTGGAGGCAGTATTTTAGTGGGAAGAGAGACGGTATAAAGAAAGTCCTCATCATGCTGTCATTCTGTACATGAATTCAAAAACAGAAAGCAACTTAGAACTCAAAAACAATATATTCAGCTCAATCAAAACATAGGGAATAACTCATCCAACTACAAAAAAAAATCTGGGAATTTTATGGCTTTCTTGCACAACCATTGCATTACAAGGAATCAACCCAAAACCATTACAACTCCTTAAACCCAAAACCATTACACTCCTTAAACCCACAACCATTACAACTGCTTCAATTACGGAACTGCCAGGTTCAAGTCAAGATCCACATTCTGAAACCCATTTCTTTTTCACCCCTTGTTTGGTAAAGCTTCATGCTTCAAAAGGCAATGAAGACAAATAATATTAATTTACAAAAGCTAATGAGATTCATATCGTGTAGAGTAATAGTGATTTATTTGTAGTTTATCTGCTCGTATTATTGGAAAAAATTAACTTGAACTAATTTCTGATATTAATTGGTAAATGCAATTGAAGAAAAATTGGCTTCATCTTGCATTGAAATTTATACAGCATACCAATTCTTCTACCACACACACAAAAGATGACAAGAACCCACAAACTTGTTCGAAAAATTGGAGAAATCCGCAAGAAAGGGATGCTTGAACAGTGACGGTTCCAATTTGGGAAAATATCTTAAGGCACCCACCGAGAAATGCATAAATGGCTGGGTGATTTTGGGGGGATTTCGGTGCTTGAGGGAAATCGGGTTTTAGCCTTCCATGAGGGATTTCAAATTTCCTGTGTTCTTGGCACGATAGAGTTCTTCTCCTCCCAAACCAGAACGACGCCCTTTATGTTAAGAATGGGAGGCCTCCAAAACGGCGTCGTATTTGTTACTTCCATGTCACCAGCCAACTTCCATGCCTAGTCAGCTTGCCAGCTCAGCATTTGATGGCCACATAGGCACTTAACGTGCCACATGGTGTTTTCCGTGAAGACTCATTAACAGAGATAAGCAGCGGACTAAAATGGCTAATAGATTGATCTTTCAGGGACCAAAGTGTCACCAAACCTATCTTTCAGGGACCAAAAAGGGGTTTTACTCTTTTAAATATTACAAAACTTGTCTCAAAATCTAAGTTCTGAGACGTATTAATTTACATCAAAAAATAAAATAAAATAAAAAGATAAATACAACAACATTCTTACTCCAAGCTTGCAGCTAGGTATCTTCCGATTGGGCTTTCCGATTTGCTCACACTTGTAACTACCATGAGTTGTATCCAAGGATGCTCATGAATACATCATAACATAGGTTAGGTAAGATTTAAAAGAAACCTACCTAAGTGACCTACACCTTTAATCTCCACATACTTCAAAGGAAATAATTCAAAACCATCCACAAATGCACATTCGAATCCTAAATACCCCATAGAATAGTGCACACAATGCATGAGAACTATCCTAGTGAATGGCTTCCAAAACAATTTAAAACGGGTAAGCAATAAACCCTGAACGAAACCTTAAACAATTGACAAGAAATGCAAAAATTATGAAAATTTCACTAAATGAAGATAGACATCTTATGGTTCCAAAGAAACAAGAAACACTTAAATTGAGGCTCTAAAGCTCTAGAAGGAATAAAAAAACCGCCTGCTATCAGAGAAAATCAACTAAACTGATAAAGCAAAAACAACAGCCAACTTTAAATGCGAACTGGAGGCAAAGTAGACATGAAAAAAATCTGAAAAATACACAAAATGAAGACATGTGTCTCTTGGTTCTAATGAGACTAATATCACTTAATTTTAAGCTCTGAAGCTCCAGAAATAAATCAAACATTGAGTGCTGCCAGAGAAAACAACATGTCTGACAACTCAGAAAAACAGACAAATTTCCATGCTAACTGGGAGCAAAATAAATATGAAAAAAATCTAAAAAATTTACACGTTGAAGACATGCATCTTACGGTTGTAATGAGACTAACATCACTAAATTCTGAGCTCTGAAGCTCCAGAAATAAATCAAACATTGCTTACTACCAGATCTGTCTGACAGATCCGAAAATAGCTAAAACAAGTGCCTTTGATGCATCTATTCAACCAAGCTCATACCAAATGCATTAAATCATATTAATATAAAAGAACAGCATGAACACAATTGCTTTGCCTAATTTACAATGCATATCATGAAGAGGCATAATAAAGGCAAGCTTCATGGGCAATTACTATTTCCTCAAAAAAGAAAAAAAATCGAAAGCAAGAAATCACCATGACTAGAGGGATGAAAACTATATCTAAACACATTTATCTCAGTAGTATAGAGCAACAAAAAAACATAGAGACCAATATATCTTAGGCACAAACCCCTAATTATCCTCAAAACAAGCCTAAAAATGCGCTAAAACATATAATGCAAGTCAACTAAAACAGCTGAGAGAAATACACTAAAACAGAGCTTAAACGAGCATGCAAATGGACCCAAAACCAACAATTAATCAAGGGCAGGGCAGTGGCAAAAATCAAACTAGAAACAGCAATAAGATACCACAGAACAGTAGCAAAAAAAAAAAAAAAAAAAAAAAAAAAAAAAAAAAAAAAAAAAAAAAAAAAAAAAAAAAAAAAAAAAACACCCAAGCAGCAACAGTAAGTCTAATGCAAATCTGTCCAAGATCAACTTAATATACTAAAATCTGAAATTGTACCAATGGAGACAATCCAAATCACCATTCTAAAAATAATAAACAGAGGCATTATCATATCATAACAACAGGAACTAGAAATATAAAAAGTCATCAAGCAATTACTTGGACTCGACCTCATAAACAATTTATTTCAGTGGACAGAATACTAGATACCCCAATCCCATAAATCCCAATGTAGAAATCAAAGAACAAACAACCAATCAGTAGACCCAAACTCAAACCATTATCTAGCAGCACACCAATCTTGAATGAAAGCATGAAAATAGACTATAATCAACAAAAATTCTCAAGATATATCAGGACTTGGGGAAATTCTCATCAAATCTATGAAGGCTTGAGTTCAAATTAGAGAAAAGAAGAGAAAGAACACATGGGTGATAGGAAATGTGGGGTTCTGCTTGCTTTTGTTTCTCCCTCTAGCTCGTTCTTCCTTGCTCTCTCTCAAAGGAAAACCTTTCTGTCCTTCTCTTTGCTCTGCTGAATCCTCTCTATTTCTATTCAGTTTTTTGCTTTGCTCAAGGAAAGGAAAATCGTTTTTCATCTCTCTGCCCAAATTCCTCTCTTCCTCCGTATCACACCTCCCTTCCCCCTTAAGATATTTCCCAATCTTTTTCACTTAATTTCCCAAATTTCCCCCATGTTAACTGCCGCCCCTCTCATCTTCTCTTTTTATATTTGCTTTTCTCTATTTAATTACTTGGTTATTTGCTTAAAAATGATAAATCAAAGATTGGACCAATGAGGAGAGAAGGAAATCCATTCCTTGCTCTCCTATTGGTTACTTTAGATCCAATGATGCCAAAAGTAAATTTATAAAATATATTTATATGTTTTTATCAATTATATACATAATTAAGAAAAATAACAAAAATGGATCAAGTGAGCTTAAATAAAAATGAGCTTAGTGAGACAATGAATTAGGCTTAGGTTTTCTTTTTTCTTTTTAATTGTGAAAGCCCAAACAAATAAAAAAATACTAATTAAAAATTTAAATTTATCTCTAATTTTTCTTAAATATATTTTTAATCATAAAAAAATTCAGACAAAATATGGTGTCTACAGGGCTTGCACATTTTTAGGGAGTAAGCAACTTCTATACTTGTCCAATATGCGACCACCAATACTAAAAGTAGATTTTGAAGCTACTGTTGTGATTGGAACACTTAAAATATCTAAAACCATAATGGCAAGATTGGGGAATCTATGTTTATGCACCTTCCAATATTCTAGAACATCAAGTTCGTTTTCAGCAACACTTGCTTCTTCCAAGTACATATCAAGTTGAGACTTGCCATTGTTTGTAGTCTATTGTCTCATTTGTTTATGATACTCCTAAAATTTTACAAGCATATAAACAAAATGTAAACTAAATTAGACACTTGAAAAGAAAACAAAAAATAATATGTAGCATAATTAACATTACTCAAACTTACTTCAAGTATATATGAGCTTGAGCTTGTTCTACTCATAGTCATTGAGCCTTGTAGTGTTTGTGGATGAAAGTTTTGAGTACTCATATGACTAGTCTCATGTGAAGGAATCGAGCTTGACACCACATTCTTTACATATTCAATAAAACAAAGCATCTTTCACCCTATTCATCTTGACTTTGAGCAAGGGTCAAGAACACACCCAAGTGCAAGAACCACACGATACTCACTCTAATACTTATAATTGCACCTTCATCCTTGCTACGATATCTCTGATCACCTCATCTTCACAATTCAAACTTTTATTCAATTTCATTTCTATAGTGTAAACTTGCATAAAATACAAGTTGGAGGTAGGGTAAGATGACCTGGATATCAAGTTGTTAATTTGATAAAATGGGGCCAAGAAAGCACACATATTCTCCGTTCTTTCCCACTCATCATTGGATGGGCAAAGTTTGTAATTTCTATCATTAAAGGTCATACTAGTGAAAGCATGACGATATTTAATCGCACTTTCAAGAATCATGTAAGTAGCATTCCATCTAGTTGACACATCCAACCTCAAAAAATTACCAACATCATCTAAGTGCACTTCTTCAATACATCTTTCAAATTATTTCAACCTCCTTTCTGAAGTCCTCACATACTTACCATTTTGCAAATTAAGCCTTTCTTTAAAAAAAACTTTGCATGCTATCATTGGAAGAGGCATTATCCAAGGTGAGTGAAAATATTTTTATATCTATCCCCCACTCCTTTAAGACTCCAAATGTCTTCCCTGATTATTCAAGCCCTGTATGTGGACTATCCAACTTACAAAAAGCAAGCAATTTACTATTCAACTTCCACTTATCATCAACAAAATAAGCAACCACAATCATATAACCCTAAGTAGTCACAATAGTCCATACATCAAAAGTGAAATACACTATTGTAGGAATTCGAGCCAACATGTCCTTTTGGTTGGCCTTTTCATTTAAGTACACATCCCAACAATCAACCTTGGCAGTGTTTTTACAAATAGGTTTGAAATCAGGATTCAGGACTCTATTCACCTCCCAAACCCCTTCATACTCAACATAACTAAATGGAAAATCATGCAATATAATACATTTAGAAAGTGTCTCTCGATAAGCCATGTGAATAGGTTTCCTAGCCCTCAACATCCCAACATGGTCAATCAACATGGAACCCACATAATGAAACTTAGGAATCAAATGACATTTTAGAATATGACGTTTTAAATGAGAAGTACACCCTCTTGATGAATAGTTATATTCTTTTTCACAGGCCTTACATATACTATTTTCTTTTCCATATTTCAAACCAATCTTTTCAAAATAATTCCAAACATTAGAAGAGTTGGTCTTAGCTTTCTTGTTACATTGTTCACTACCATCAGTATTCTCATCATCGTCCTTATAGATTTTGAAGAGATAAAGTAGGAAATGAAAGTTGTAGCCCTTAATCGGGGTAGGCACCTTGCATATATTCAAAAGAGGAGAAAATACAATGTTCAATTAGAAAATGACTATTTTACCCTTATTCACTAACACTCTCCCTTAAGCTGGAGCATAGATATTAATCATGCCCAACTTGTTACAAATATATTCAATTCTACCCTTAGCTAGAGCCTTAGTAAAAATATCAGCTAGTTATTCTCTAGTCCAAACATGTTTGGTAGAGATGAGACCTTGTTGAAGTTTCTCACGAACAAAGTAGTAGTCAACTTCTATGTGTTTTGTCCTTTCATGAAACACATGATTGGAAGTAAGGTAGAGAGCTAATTGGTTGCCACATAGTACATCCATATATTTAGATTGTCCAATTCCTATTTCACCTAGTAACTGATGTATCCATATCAGTTCACAAGTAAGTTGGGCCATAGCTCGGTATTCAGATTTAGAAGTAGATCTAGAGACAACGCCTCTAAGAAACATGGTTTCCTCTTACAAATGCATAGTACCTTGTAGTTGACTTGTGATCTACATGAGATATGACCCAATTAGCATCTGAGTATCCTTCCACTCTTTGATGCTGATGATTTTTGTAGACTATGCCATGACCAGGGGCTCCTTTTAAGTACTTCAGGATACATACAATTGCTCCCCAATGAGTTGAGCAAGGTGAAGACATAAATTGGCTAACAACACTCACATGGAAAGCAATGTCTGGATGAGTCATAGTAAGATAGTTCAATTTTCCAACCAATCTCCTATACCTTTCTAAGTTATCTAATGGTTTACCATCATCAATTCCAAGTTTAACACTTGGAACACATTGGTGAATTACAAGGGTTGGCTCCTAACATCCTTGTATCTTTAAGTAAATCTAGGATATACTTCCTTTAGGATTGGAAGATTCCTTTCTTGCTTCAAAGCACTTCAATTCCCAAGAAATACTTTAGATCACCCAAGTCTTTAGTTTGAAACTTGCTATGAAGAAAAGATTTGAGTGCATAAATACCAATTTCATCACTTCCCGAGATTGCAATGTCATCAACATAGACAACTAAGAGAATACACCTTGCTGTTGTTTGCTGATAGAAAACTAAGTGATCATGTCCATTCCTCTGCAAACCGAACTCCAAAACAACCTCACTAAATCTCCCAAACCAAGCTCAAGGGGACTGTTTCAATCCATATAGTGACTTCTTCAATTTGCAAACTCGTCCATACCTGAGCAACAAGCCCAGGTGGTTGCTCCATATATACTTCTTCCTGCAAATCCCCATGAAAGAAGACATTTTTAATGTCTAACTGATGAAGTGGCCAGTTATTAGATGCATCAAGAAAGATCAAGAGATGAACAAAAGTTAATTTAGCTACAAGGGAAAAAGTCTCAGAGTAATTAGTGTCATAGGTTTGAGCATATCCCTTAGCAACCAATTGAGCTTTAAGACAAGCAATTGACCCATTTAGGTTTACTTTGACAGTAAACATTCACTTACATCCAATAGCATGTTTGCCTTTAGGTAGAGTAACCAAGTCCCAAGTGTTATTTTGTTCAAGAGGCATCCATTTCCTTTTTCATAGCTGCTGTCCACCGAGGATGAGATAATGCTTTTGAAAGGGATTTGGGAACTGTAATAGACTCTAGAGATGTGATGAAAGCCCTAGACAAATGGGAGAGAGTATCATATGAAACAAATGAAGAAGTAAGATAGGTACAAGTGTGTTTATCTTTTCGAATAGCAATGGGAAGGTCAAGCTCTGATATAGGTGGAGAAGGATCTGGATCAGGGGGTGAAGAAACTGGTGGGAGTAGTGAGTCAAGTTGAGATGTAGGTGTTATCACCTGTTGTGGTGCACACTAAGAGTAAACCTGTGTGATAGGTGGATGAGTTGCCGATACTGATTTTTCACTAACAGTGTAGATAAGGAAATCATCTTTTGGTACATAGTGTGAAAGAGAATGAGTTGAAGTAGGAAAGAATGGAGTAGACTTAAAGAAAGTAACATCAACAGAAATTAGATAATGACCTAATTCAGGAGAGAAACATCGGTACCCTTATTGATTCCGAGGGTAGCCTAAAAAGACCCACTTTAATGACCTAGGATCAAGTTTTGATACTGAGGGTTGAATGTCCTGAACAAAGCAAGAGCAACCAAAAACTCTTGGGGGGAGAGGAAAGAGTGAATGTGAGAAAAACAACACAAAATAAGGAATCTAGCCACCAAGGATAGTTGAAGGCATTCTGTTGATTAAGAAACAACCAGTAGAGATGCATTAGCCCAGAAAATCTTAGGAACTTGCATATGAAATAGAAGAGCTCGTGCAACCTCCATGAGATGACAATTCTTCCTTTTAGCTACCCCATTTTGCTATGGGGTAACAACAAGAAGATTGATGAACAATTCCATTTTGAGATAAGAAAGAGTTGAATGATATGGAAAAGTGTTCCTTATCATTATCACTATGCAAGATATGAATAGAACAACCATTTTGATTTTTAATTTTTGCAAAGAATTTACAAAAAATAAAGAATACTTCTAAACAATTTACAATTAGATATAACCAAGTGGTTCTTGAATGATCGTCAACAAAAGTTACAAAATATTAGAACTTAGATTTTGACACGGCTAGACATAGGCCCCAAATATCTGAATAGACTAACTCAAAAGGGGACGCAGCCCGTTTAATGACTCTAGGAGCAAGGGGCATTCATGTATGTTTAGCAAGATGACATGCTTCACAATATAAACTAGATACAAACTCTAAACTAAGAAACATCTTCTTCAAAACAATCAAGGAGGGGTTACCCACTTGGTAATGAAGTTGGAGTAGAGGAACAAAACTAGTACAAACAATTGGACGTATCACTGGTTCATGTGGGCATTCCAACACATATAGCCCATAAGACTCACGACCTTTACCAATAATCCTCTTTGTCCCAAGATTCTAAAAGAGGCAAAAGTCAAAAAAGAAGTGAACACTACAGTTAAGAGAGCATATGATCTTATTGAAAAATAAGAGGTTAAAAGGAAAATGGGCACACATAAAATAGAGGATAATGAAATAAATGGGGTGATATTTATAGTCCTTTTTCCTATAATTGAGGTAGATGATCCAACACCTATCATGTGATTTGTCGCTCTTGAGTTAATAACCCAGTTGCGAGATGACGATGAAAGGCAAGCTATGGGTTTACTTGTTTGGGCCAGGTTGACAATGGAGGGAGAGACAACTTGCTAAGAGGCATAGAACTGTGTAAGATGAGTATACTTATCAGCAGGGATAGTCACTGGGTGCTCGGGTTTAGGTCCAAGGGGAGTGGGTAGGAGCCCATCATGTATAGTAGTATCAGTAAATTTGGATCCTTAGAATTGTGGAGGTTCTCCATTCCCATTTAATTTCTAGCAGTTCCTTTTTATGTGTCCAGTCTCACCACACTCAAAACAAGTGTGTGATCTATTATTTTGACCTCTTCCTCTACCACCTCTAGTTCTACTGCTCCCCCATCTAGTGTGTTTTGACCTCGAATTGATACTTATAAGGGAAAATGTTTCAGCTCCTTAGGTTGGTTCATCAGCTATGTCTTTACTCACACACCGAAGGTGAGAGAACGCCTTACTAAATGTGAGATTGTTGATTCCTGAACCAATCAGAATTTGTGTGCAGACTATCTCATATTTTGGTTTTAATCTAGCTAGAAAACATTGAATAGCCACATGCTCTTGTTGTTCTTGCATCTTTTTAACATCACTGGTAATTGGAAATAATGCTTTTATCTCCTCAAAAGCCTGTTTTGTCTTTGTATAGTAATTGGTTAAGGTCTTTCCTTCATCTTTCTTAGCTCGGTATACATTAGACAATACTTTATGAACATGAATCAAATTTTCCTTACTAGCAAATTTCTCTTCTAGATAAGTCCACAACTCCTTTACTGAGTCACAATGACCAGTAGCATCATCCAATTCAGGTTCCAACGTTTCCTGTATTTGATTAAATTTTTTTATCATCTTCCATCATCCATTTTTTTTTTCTTGCTGCTTCATTTGATTGTGGGGAGGGGGGATCTTTAGTTAAATGATCTAGCATATCAATGCTTGATAAATATCTCCTTACTATTCACTGCCACTGAGTATAGTTCTTCCCATTTAGCTTTCGATCAATAATCCTAGTAGAGGAAGAAGTTATATCTGCCACAATTTTCCTATCAATTCCGTCATCAGTTATGATTCCTGAGTTTCCAAGGGAATGCACCCTACACTTTACTCAATCCATAAATGCGACATTCTCAATCGTAGACAACCAGAACCACCACCAAAGACGATGTGCGACACTTCGGACACTAATAGCGACATGTTTGCACCTCCATAGATTAGCTCCACCACTAGAGCAGCACTTCGGACACCAACAGAGACGAGTGATACTTTAGTTCACACCTTTGCAGATGAGTTCCACCACTAGGAATGTGTGACAGCTCAGGTTGCACCTCTGCACAGGCTTGTGACACACCTTTGGTCGCATCTTTGTTCGCACGAATCTAGTGCATATTATCGAGAAAAGAAAACATAGAAGAAGAAGAAGAAGAAGAAGAAGAGAAGGAAAGAGATTTAGGTTTTGTGTATTAGAATGAGAGAAGCTCTGATACCATGTAGATTTAGAAGAGAGAAAGTAGAAAATGGAAGTCATAGCCCTTAATCCGGGTAGGCACCTTGCATATATTCAAAAGATGAAAAAATACAATGTTCAATTAGGAAATGACTATTTTACCTTATTCACTAACAATCCCTACTAGAAATTCTCTTACTAGTATTACCAGCACTAGTATTAGTACCAGTAGTACTCTTAGTCCTAGTAGCATTAATATTCTTACTAGCATTAGGAGTTCCTAAAATTTGTAATTCGTCATCGATAGATTCCAAATTGAAATCCATAACTACAATGTAAACCAAAGTCCAAATGCACAATAATTATAATTTTACTCAAACATATATACAACAAATTGAACAATAAAAAAAAACGAGAATCTGAGAAAATAAAGTCCAAACAATCTGACACATATGTGTGTACAGTATAGATAAATAAACAAAAAGCTGAAGAAGAGATATACAACAATAGTACAAAGAAATAAATAGAGAATTGAAGAAAGATATAAACAACAATAGTACAAAGAGATAAATAAAGAATTGAAAAAGAGATCAACATCAACAATACAAAGAAATAAACAGGAATTGGAGAAGAGATAAATAGAAACAAGAAATCAAGGATTTCAAAATCAAAATAGCTAGACATTGAAACTTGACAGTGAGGGTGAGAGAGAGTGATGCAGCGTACATGATGGAACAATGTAAATTGAACAACTCGTTGATTCTGAAAAATACCGAGAAGTGAAACTAATAACTAAGAAAATTCTCAAAACTGTTATTCAATCAAATCTGCCTCCAAAAGGTTCTACAAACGCTTATAAAGGAAAAGCGTAATGCAGAAAATAACAAAATTATGAAAAATGTCCATACAATAATGAAAATTACGAAAATAATCCTAAAAATGAGAAAATGCTGTTTTGACCCCCGAAACAAAGGAATTTGGCTAAAATTACGTGACACACACAATGCATTTTGCTCAAAAGGCTGCTTTCACTGGGAAAAGTGTACTCTTTTGTCAAAAACAGATATTGTTGACTTTTTTGGTCAACTTTGGGTGCTCCATTTGTGCTATGAATTTTCACTTCTTCTACACTACATCAGAGAGTGTGCGAATTGCGATATACATACCTTCCACTGCGAGTGTGATAGCCAACAGAAAGTGAAGGGAAGAGAGTGATGAAGGCCAGAGGGCGAGGCAATTGGTGGTGGCTGGTGGTGGCTCTACGAAAGAGAGCAAGGCCACAAGGAGATGAGTGTGAGTAGAGGGAGAAGAGAGTTAGGAATTTTGAAATGAGGGTAGGTCACGGGGAGAGGGTCAAGGGAAACAATGAAATCTGAGCAATTTTTTTTTTGAAAAAAAAAATTCTGCCCAGGCTAGCATTTTGATAGCCCAACCCAACCTTAAGTATGGGTTATACAGGCTAGTCCATTTTGCTAGCTCTAGTTTGAGGCCTCTTATTGACAAAATGAGGGTGTCAAAGTGCTCTTCCACACAAAGCTACATATGTGGGTGCTTCGACAACGAGACCCCTAAAATAAGAATGACCCTCCTCAAATTTAGTAAGTCTAGTTTCATCCAAAGGTTGAGCTTGGACCCTGGTTTCTAGGTTACCAAAAAAAACTCCTTAATTAAGGGTGAATAATGCTACCCCACTGAGTAGCTTAGTTGTCCCCAACTTAATCATTCTTAACTTCATTTCAATAGTCATTTGGAGTTTTCAATAGCTTTTGGCCACGTAATATCCTCTCCTTCGAGAAAAATATTTGTTGGTAAATAGTATCCACATAATCCATGGTGGTTATCCTTTCACTTTAGGATTCTTTTCCAATACAATCTAACATGGCAGAATTTTTAACAATTACGTAATGATTTTAAGAGATGAAATATGGTGTTTATTGTGAATGGCCAATCATCACCTAGATCACATAACGTGGGTGTGTGTGTGAGATTCGGAGTGCGAGTGCACGAAAGCATTAATTTATGAAAGCCAAGTCATACCTCTTCTTTGTTCATCTTTTTCTTCCATTCAAAATTTCATTCTCTTCTCTGTTCTTAACAAATGCTAATGCTTTGTTCTCTATTCCAATTTTTTTTTTTTTTTAAGATAATTTTACCATAATTCTGAGTTTTAGTTCTACGGTCTTTTCCACTCATTGGATTCTCATATGCTCTTCAGATAATTTCACCTATTCCCAAACCATGACATTCTCTACCAATGGGTGCAGTATGGGTTCAGCCAGAGCCAATTTTATAAATGGCATTTGATTTTTCTATTTACAAGAGTAAATAACACGAAACTTCAAAGGTGAACTTAAAATATTGCTTATGTCAACTGCATGAAATTAATTATGAATTCTTAGTTGTTACAAAAATTGATCATCTTTTTTTATTCTTTTTTTGTTTAAGGAAGAAGAATTGATCATCTTAGATAAACTGCAACCAAAACTGACCACTAAAATTCACTTTCTACAAACTTTTACATTAAGTGATTTTAAATCATTATCTCACATGTTGGGTTTATACTCTTCTGCATTGTATCCGTTTATGCTTTTCTCAAAAAAATAAATAGATGAACCAAGATGTTTGGACAATTAATTTTGAAATCTACCTACCTTTGATAACAAAATTAGGTTGAGTCATAATATGATAACTATTTGATTAGCCCACTTTCTGAATTCTATTTTTTTTTATTAGAGATAAAATTATTTACATATCTTTTCAAAAAATCTTTATATATCAAAAAGAGCGAACATTTAAGTTATTAATAATACTACTATAATAACATTATAATCAACAAGAGTAAATACACCATGATTTTATCCCAAAAACCTACCCAACCTTAAAAATTAGGTACATGATCACTTAAGCTATTACTCCAGTTCCACTTTTTGAATTCTATGCTGATGTTTATTGAGGTATACTAAATTTCATGTATACCAACAGGAAGCTGCAAAGTAAACATAACTATATGAATGTATTCAAGTGCCACATTGGCCACCGGGGCCCCCAAAGGTGAAGTAGTGTCCACCATATATTGTTTGATAACCTTCATACAACAGTGAATAGCAATTGGCCCCCGTATCACTGTAGGTTTTCATGTCATTAGCATTTATATCAGTTTCTTCGTACATAGAATTTACAATTTTAATATGTCCGAAGAAACAAGCTCTACCATATTGAGTAGTAGCAAGTATACCACTCCCCATTGGTGGGCTAATTCCATCTGGAGAAGCCATGGTCGTGCCACCATAACTAACCAAGGATGCTCCATTGGCTAAGTGAGTGAATATTTCTTTTGGCCAATACCCAATAAGATTGTCATCTTGAAAAATTAACCACCAGTGACCTGTTGATTTATCCTACATACATTGAACAATCCAAAGTATGGATGCATGTTACTATAAGATTACGTTAACCATAGGTGGTTTTGCTAAGCTATTTTCTTTTTAAAAGGGATAGTGCTACGTCACTATATTGTGTGATTTGATCTTTCAAGATATTTGCAATGACACAAATCTTAGGATGTGGGTCTCATCAGAACCCCTTAAACAATGGGTGGTGTAGCACTACTCTTAGGTTGCTTAGCAGCCACCTCATCATTATAGATTAAGCAAAGTGGAAAATTAAAAAAGTATATACAAGATTTAAGATTTTCTACACCTTCAATTCATGCAATTATCTTCATTATCTTACCTCCATGATCTTCTTCTTATCTCCTATCATTCTCTTTGTGTTACTACCATTGCCATCATGTCCAAGATTTATTCCAATTGTTAGTTATGCATATAGTATAAAAATGATATCTATGGGGAAAGTTAAGAATACTGGATAATCGTTATAATTTAGACATAAATACATTCAAAATTACCTGTTTAACAGTGAAATTAGCAGTGTATTGTTGTCCGCCTGTTACAGATATCAGATTATAGGCTTGACCAAGACAAAATGTAGGGTGGACTTGCATAAAACCTGGGCACATCGCATCATAACAACCAGTTCTTTTATAGCCATCTGCCTGTGCATATAATGAATGGATCTAATTAGATGCACTAATTGTCATTGATTCTTAGGTCATGCTTTGTATAGTTAAAAGTGAAAACATAAAACAATTTGAAATATAAATTATTTGTACATAATTGGTTGATTAAAAAAATGAGGGATGATTGTAAATGAGGTGCATATAGTACAAATATTTTCATTTTCACTTATTCCGTCTATTTTCCACTTTCATTAGCAAGTGCATGAGAATTTTTAAAAGAACAAGCACAAATACACTTTTTATCCCTTAAGCCTTGAATAAGTTTCAGTTATTGAAAAAAAAATAAAAATTGGTCGTATTACATCCTTCATCTTTAAGGGAAATATACAAGGGCAAAAAGACCATATGTTAGACCATTCTAGCAATTAATCCTGGCACAACTAGTAATTAGGAAAAAATTGACTATGCCTTTGTAAGACTTAGTTGGACAGAAACACTATATGAAAAAAAAAAAAAAAAAGTTAAGATTCTAGGTTCAATTCTCTATTTTCTTATATTCCTCGCTAAAAAATATAATTTTTTTTATCTAATGAAAAAACAAAAAAGAGACGAAAAGTATATTTTAAAACAAAATATAAAAGTAAGTTTCTTACTGTCCAATAACCAGTTGCTCGAGTCAAGTTGTCGCCATATATTTTTGGGTTCACCTAACACATTATTAAGATATGAGTCATGAGGAGAATATTATTAATAAGATTGAAGTAGGCATTTAAAATTTTAACTGAAAACATATACACAGAAGGATCTTTATCTTGGCTTGATTTATTACTTTTTAATGATAAACATTTCTTAGAAATTATCTCAACGATGATCCATTTATATTAGAAAGGATATTTTTTAATGATTAGCTTATATAAACATGATAAAAAGTAGTTAAATTAAAACCATTATTTAGAATAATCACGACTTTATATTTTATGTTCTTATTATTTCTACGTGAAAAACACATTTTGAAATATTAAAATATCTTAAAAATTGAAATGTGTAACTAGTTTAAAAATATTAATATCTTAAATTTTGTTTGTTATAAAAAAAAAAATCATGAAATTTCAATTACTTTGTATAAAATTTTACTTTACACCATCAGAATATACCGAATGATAACTCATAATGGAATTAAGAAGAGACACAAGAACTCAGTAGCTTTTGAAACGCTAAGGGCACCAAGAGATAATTAAAGGGAGTTTTTAAATACTGTCGTTTTTCCATTTTATTTTTTTGCTGGACCAAAGTGTGTAATAAACAGAAAAAATATCATGCATTCATGCTAGACACATAATTGCAATATTGAAAGAAATTCACTTACTCCCCATCCAACTTGTATGGCATTAAGTTCACTAGGAGGACCATTTACCAACCAAATTAGAGCCATACTAAATTGGTTTATTTGCACTGCTGGATTATACACGTCAATGAGTGCTCCTGCTCCATGGAATCTAGTTTTTTGAGTGGTATCAAGGGTAGCAAACTGGAAAAACAATTACAATATATTTTTTTAACATTTATTAATTAGTTCAATACAAAAAATATATATAATAGGAAAAAAAAAACACAGATTTTTCAAGCAATTGAAATATTTTAGGTCCAACAATATAACTATATATGCCTCTCAAAAGGGAAAAAATAAAAAATAAAACAATGGGCAAGTGTGTGTGTGTGTTTATTTCTTACATAATATTTAAAGAGTTTAAATTTGATCTACTAGCTATTAATATAGAATTTTATATACTATTTCCTATTTCCATTTCACCAAGGTAATTAAGGTATTTTGTAGACAATAAAAGCTTTAGCTAGTTTTACTAATATGTGATAACATGTGGTTCAATGACTGTATGAAAGCCTTACCCTGTCAGTAGATCAAAATCAAATCATGTTTTAAATTATATATTTGTGTTACTTATCTTTTTATTTTTCTTTCTAAATTATTTACCTTCTAACTTTATATATTTCTATTTGATTGATGTCAACAAATAGCATTTCATAGTGTCATATCACTAAAGTAAGCTATTTATCTTCTCAAGGTCTGAGTTATAGCTAAACACATAGCATTCTATCATGGAAGTTCCTAGTTTAAATCACATTGAAAGCAAGTGCAGTGTGATTTATGGGGATCTAAAGCCTAATATATCTAAACACATAGCATTCTATCATGGAAGTTCCTAGTTTAAATCACACTGAAAGCAAGTGCAGTGTGATTTATGGGGATCTAAAGCCTAATATAAACTAAGACAAAAATTAGTAACAAGTTCTTGATTCCTCAATTTTATTCATTTTAGTTTAATTTGTATATAGTAATAAATCAGTCGAGACTATATGAATAATAAATATAGTAAAACTAACATGGTGTCCACCGTAACCATTGAAAACTTGATGAAAATTTCCAATTTGTGATTTTGAAGAATTTTCACTTCTCATTTGATTCCTTTGGATCCTTTGACATCAGAATATACCAAATTATAACTCATAATGGAATTAAGAAGAGACACAAAACCTCAGTAGCTTTTGAAACGCTAAGGGTACCAAGAGGTAATTAAAGGGAGTTTTTAAATACTGTCGTTTTTCCATTTTATTTTTTTGCTGGACCAAAGTGTGTAATAAACAGAAAAAAAATATCATGCATTCATGCTGGACATAATTGAAATATTGAAAGAAATTCACTTACTGCCCATCCAACTTGTATGGCATTAAGTTCACTAGGAGGACCATTTACCAACCAAATTAGAGCCATACTAAATTGGTTTATTTGCACTGCTGGATTATACACGTCAATGAGTGCTCCTGTTCCATGGAATCTAGCTTTTTGAGTGGTATCAAGGGTAGCAACTGGAAAAACAATTACAATATATTTTTTTAACATCTATTAATTAGTTCAATACAAAAAAATATATATAATAGGAAAAAAAACACAGATTTTTCAAGCAATTGAAATATTTTAGGTCCAACAATATAATTATATATGCCTCTCAAAAGGGAAAAAAAAAATAAAACAATGGGCAAGTGTGTGTGTGTTTATTTCTTACATAATATTTAAAGAGTTTAAATTTGATCTACTAGCTATTAATATAGAATTTTATATACTATTTCCTATTGCCATTTCACCAGAGTAATTAAGGTATTTTGTAGACAATAAAAGCTTTAGCTAGTTTTACTAATATGTGATAACATGTGGTTCAGTGACTGTATGAAAGCCTTACCCTGTCAGTAGATCAAAATCAAATCATGTTTTAATTATAAATTTGTGTTACTTATCTTTTTTATTTTTCTTTCTAAATTATTTACCTTCTAACTTTATATATTTCTATTTGATTGATGTCAACAAATAGCATTTCCTAGTGTCATATCACTAAAGTAAGCTATTTATCTTCTCAAGGTCTGAGTTATAGCTAAACACATAACATTCTATTATGGAAGTTCCTAGTTTAAATCACATTGAAAGCAAGTACAGTGTGATTTGTGGGAAAGTATTTATAGGTTGTCCATGGGTCTAAAGCCTAATAAAAACTAAGAAAAAATTAGTAACAAGTTCTTGATTCCTCAATTTTATACATTTTAGTTTAATTTGTATATAGTAATAAATCAGTCGAGACTATATGAATAATAAATATAGTAAAACTTACATGGTGTCCACCGTAACCATTGAAAACTTGATGAAATTTTCCAATTTGTGATTTTGAAGAATTTTCACTTCTCATTTGATTCATTTTGATCCTTTGAATAGGGACCCTTCCTGGTGGACAACCTTTATCAACATTTGCTGATCTATTTTTCATTGAGTCTCTAGAGAAACTTGGATATAGCTGTATTGCAAACAAAATGTAAAATTTGGGTGACAATCTACGTTATATGGTGAAAATTATTTGGGTTATCAAGGATAGGCATATATATATATATATTAGACAAACAAATATAATTGGTAATATATAAATATGAAATTTCCAAATGAACTCCATTTTCTTCTATAATAGCATATGGGTCAAATTTATTATTATTTTTAATGCAAGAGAGCTTTATACCTTTAGCTTCCTTATGTAAAAGTGTGATGGACTAGCTAGGTATTGTCATTTCAAATAGCAATAGAAATAGTCAATATGAACCCCTTTTTCTAATAGATTCATTGTCACTTCTAAATTTAGGGCCAAAATGATTGTTTTGGGCAAAATGAAGTGCCAAAAGCACCTGTGATTGTTTCCATTTCATGGATCGCAAAAAGTTACACTCACTGTCAACTTGGACAAAAGAGCACAAAGTTATGGGCTATAGCCTTCAATGTTGAACTGAAAGAGTTTACAAACTTTCTTTTGCAAATTGGGCTGGCATTCAGTCCAATTAGTTTGGCTTGGTGTGGACCAGGCTGAAGGGTTAGTTTTTATAAGAACTCCAAATTTCTAGGCTTGAATTGGTTCCTTTTATAGACTTAATTGATAGCCCATTGGTCCAAGCCCAATTTTAACAGTGCTACGTAGATCTTATGGCTTTTGTTAAAATGTTAATTTAATTTAGGATTAATTATTCAATATCACAAATAAAATTAATAACTAAAATAATTTGTGTAAATTATCTTAATAGTTAGTTATGTCTGTGATGTTGATATAACTTGTGATATTGAATAATTAGTCTCATAGACAGTAAATTCTTACCCCTCTAGTCGTTTTTTATTTATCATTTAAAAAAGATACATAAGAATTAAGAATTTTATTAAATAATCTTCAATACTACAAAATATTTTCTCTTTTTTTTTTTTTTAAATTACTGATCTTATTAAAGTGCTTTTTTTTAGTAAGCATTTAATTGAGATATTGGGTTTGATCAGGGTAAAATCAGAAAAAAAAAAATTTAATGAAACTTAGGTTTTGAAAAAGTTACAATTTAAAAGGACCAAGAAAAAAGCTCTAAAACGACAAATAAAAAAAAAATCAGAGAGAGTACTTATTTTGGTCCAATTTTTTTTTTTTTTTTTTTTTTTTTTTTTTTTTTAAATTAATGATCTTATTAAAGTGCTTTTTTTTTAGTAAGCATTTAATTGAGATATTGGGTTTGATCAGGGTAAAATCAGAAAAAAAAAAATTTAATGAAACTTAGGTTTTGAAAAAGTTACAATTTAAAAGGACCAAGAAAAAAGCTCTAAAACGACAAATAAAAAAAAAATCATAGAGAGTACTTATTTTGGTCCAATTTTTTTTTTTTTTTTTTTTTTTTTTTTTTTTTT